>JAJOOO010022131.1:0-18156 GCA_029582685.1 Solanum piurae
CTCTTCTCCACCACCCCCCACCCCCGATCCTCAATTCCTCCCCCGCTAGATTGTCTTCTCCACAGTTCACAACCCCCTACCCCTCCCACACTCAAATCATCTTCTCCACCACCTCCCACCCCCACCCCCGAACCCCAACTTCTCCCCAATCTAGATTATCTTTCTCCAAAATACTTTCATAGTAATTTAATTATTTGAAAAAATATATTTTACGAAAGCATAATCTCTTTGCAAAAACTAATTCATCTTACTTGGAACTTCAAATAAAAATAATATTTTCAAATCTAAACATAGAGTTTCCTATTAAAAGAATTTCCTTTAACTTTAAAAAAAAATATATTTCAATTATTTTCAAAACATCTTGAGGAGGAAGAATGACAATAAAATAAGAAATATTGTTTGAGCTTGAAATTTCTTGGTGTTGTAGTACCATTAGATCCA
Source organism: Solanum piurae (assembly GCA_029582685.1). Lineage (NCBI taxonomy): Eukaryota > Viridiplantae > Streptophyta > Magnoliopsida > Solanales > Solanaceae > Solanum > Solanum piurae. The sequence goes on from JAJOOO010022131.1 coordinate 442, forward strand.
TTTCTCGATGGAAGGAGTTTAAGTTATAGAAATGGTGGATAAAATGGGGAAGAAGAAGAAAAAAAATAAAAATAAAAATAGGTTAAATAAGCTCTCCACGCGCTGGTAAGGAGTGTACCACACTCATTATGTCATGTCAGCAAATTAAAGTGTTAAAATGACACAGCGGAACATGACATGAGATGTCTAAAATGAATAAAGTCTAGTTAGAGTGTCTAAATGAAAACTAGTGTCGTCTTTAAGGGATCACCGATGGATTAGACCTAACTAATGCATGCATTGCTAATGCAAGCATCACTAATACACTCTATTTAATATTATTTTTATACACTCTATCAAACGACTTGGTACAAATCTAAAGTTAGAGATTATAAATTTCAGATAATATTCCAATTATAACGCATGCTAATATATTACCTCTATTTTCTATATGATTCTTCATAACTTTTCCCAAGTCAAAGTCTTTTACAAGTTAAGCCCCATTTATTGACTAATGAGTAAACTATATTGACTAGTCGTTCTTAGCTAGCCAGCCTTATTTACAAATTCGATCTCTCTCGTTCATTGTTATAATTGTCACATTATTTAATTCTCAAAGCAATTATGAGAAATCATATCATCAAATCCTTCTTCATATTTCTTTATGTGATGACTAGTTACGTCTTCTCAACACAAGCAGACACAATAATAGAAATACGAAACAATTGTCCCTTCACGGTATGGGCAGCAGCCGTCCCCGGTGGGGGACGGCCACTCGAGTACGGTGGAACATGGAAAATCCAGCCAGACATGACAGCCGTGAGCTCAACTAAAAAAGGTCGTATTTGGGGACGAACCAATTGCATTTTTAACACATTTGGCCGTAGTCAATGTCAAACGGGAGATTGCAATGGACTACTCGAATGTCAAGGTTATGGTACACCCCCAAACACTTTGGCTGAATACGCGTTCAACCAATTCAACAATAGTGATTTCTTGGACATATCTCTTGTTGATGGTTTCAACATCCCTATGGAATTTAGTCCTGTGTCCGTGGATGAGTGCTCTGCCAGGATCAGATGCACCGCGGACATAATAGGACAGTGTCCGAATGAATTAAGGACTCCTGGAGGATGCAACAATCCTTGTACTGTTTTCAAGACGGCCGAATATTGTTGCACGTCTGTAAATTGTGGTCCGACCAACTATTCGAGGTTCTTTAAGGATAGATGTTTAACTTCTTACAGTTATCCTATGGATGATTCAACTAGTACCTTCCTTTGTCCCGGTGGAACTAGCTATAAAGTGGTATTTTGTCCATAAATTAAACATATATTCTTTAATTGTTGTTTCTTAATTAGGACTTTTGAAATTTCTATGTAAGTAAATCATTATATTGAGAATATAAAGATCTAATTTTTACATTTTAATTCTCAAATTTCTTATTCTTTGCTTAGTTAACTATTCAGCCCATTTGGTCTTGTTTTCTTGACTTAGCCAAAAGAAGAAAAAAAAGTTTGATCGAACCTAATTCACGTGCTTTTAATCTCTATTTCCACAAATTTTACCTCGTTTATATATTCAAGATTTTTTAAGCAAACAATTCAGTGATTAGTATCTTTTTTCTAGTGGATGTTCTACAAAGTAATATCCTCGTGACCAATATAATGAGACTATTTTTGATATGTTAAAAGTAACAAGTAAAAGTCATAAAAATCTATATTTAAAAGGGAAAATGCTCAAATATATCATCGGATTTTGTGATCGAAAGACTCATTTATGTCATCCGTTAAAAAATTGGCTCATCTATTCCAAATCTGTTTGAGCAAATGACCATTCATGTCATTATTTATAAACTGAAATGACATAGATGAGCCAAACCTTAAACATATGACAAAAATGAGTTTTTCTCAAAGTTCGATGACATATTTGAGTCTTTTTCTTTTAAAAAAAATGATGAGTCAAAAGTCTCCCTCTCTCTTTTTTGTGTCCTCTCCATTACAAGTTAAAGCACCATTTATTGACTAATGAGTAAACTTTACTTTCTCCGTTTTTATTTATATATCCTTCTTATTAAAAATAGATGAGTATTATTTATTATTTGTCATTTCATAAAATTAATATATGAATAACACGATTCTTCCTATTTTATCTTGAGAGTTATTAGTTTTGAAAGTATAAATCTGACCAACATAGGAAAAATAAATTATTAGTTCATGTAATTCATTTGCCAATTTAATTAATCTAAATAAACTACTTAACTTATATTCATTTATTGAAAACTTCACTTCAAGAAAGAACGTAAAATTTAAAATGGTGACATATAAATAGTAATGGATGGATGGAGTATTTATTATTCGTCCGCAGCTATTGTCACATTAATTCTTAAAGCAAATATGAGCTTCAATTCATCAAATCCTTCTTCATATCCCTCTATATTATGACTTCTCATTTCTTCTCAATACAAGCAAACACAATAATCGACATACGAAACAATTGTCCCTTCAGTGTATGGGCAGCAGCCGTCCCCGGTGGGGGACGACAACTCGAGTATGGTGATACATGGAAAATTGAGCAAGACGCCGTTAGGTCCAAAGTTGTATACCACTGCTATAGTGCCGATAGATTCACTACTTCAGCGCCGTTATCGGACATTGCAGGCTGAGCATCTATTTCTCGTATATCATGATCACGAGCTCAACTAAAAAGGATCGTATTTCGGGCAGAATCAATTGTAATTTTGACACATTAGGCCACAATCAATGTCAAACGAGGGATTACAATGGACTACTCAAATGTCAAACTTTTAGTAGTACACCCCCAAATTACACTTTGACCGAATACGCCTTGAACCAATTCAACAATTATGATTTTTTGGGCATATATATCTCTTGTTGATGGTTTCAACATCCCTATGGAATTTAGCCCTGTGTCCGCATATGAGTGCTCTGTTAGGATCAGATACACCGAGGACATCATAGGACAGTGTCCGAAAGAACTAAGGACTCCTGGAGGATGCAACAATCCTTGTACTGATTTCAAGACGGATGAATATTGTTGCACGTCAGGAAATTATGGTCCGACTAAGTATTCGAGGTTCTTTAAGGATAAATGTTCAACTTCTTACAGTTATCCTTTGGATGATTCAAGTAGTACCTTCGTTTGTCCCGATGGAACTAGTTATAGAGTGGTATTTTGTCCATAAATTAAATGGATGAAACGTATGGAATAGAGTCATATTTGTTTTTATACTTTAAAAAAAAGGGTTATATTTACCTTCTGTCATATATTTGTCTCAACCATTTAATTTTAGACACAATTTCCTTTGGAGTGTTAAGTTTCATCTCCCCTCTTTTATCATCCTACATAGCGTCTCGATGGCATTCCTATATATATATATATATATATTACTGAAAATTTCCTTTGAATTGAAAATTATAAGAGAAGATTCATTAGTTTTAGAAGGTAGCTGGAGGCTATGGCACATTATATCTGAAAAACCCTTGCTATTTTTTTGTCAAAATAATTGTTATTTTTTCGTGAGGAATTGCGACAATGAAATAGGAGTATTAGGGGTAGGTTTTACGGATTAAATGGTTGGGTATAAATTATAATAATTAAATTAGGAAGAATTTTAAGTGGAATGAATATATATAAATCCATGTAGGCTTATTGCATAGGCGCCATGCAGGAGGATAAAAGTGGGGAGATGAGACTTAACAATTTCAAGAACAAATATGTGTCTAAAGTTGGTTGTTAGGGGCAAATATATCAAAAAAATAGGGAAAATGTACAAGTACCCCCTAGGCTATGACCGAAATCCCAGAGACACACCTTAACTAAACAAAGGTCCTATTACCCCCCCCCCCCCACCGAACCCATTTTTTTTGTAATTTTGTGTACCTTTTTGGCTTACGTGGCATCCAAATATCTGTCACGCTACTCAATTACGTGGAGTCACGGAGTGTGCCACGTAAGACAAAAAGTGTCCTATGAAGTAATATCCGGTGACCAATATAATGAGAGTATTCTTGATATGTTAACAGAGAAAATCCATATTTCAAATAATAAACAAGTAAAGTGAACATATAGAATATTTTCTGTATATTAAGCATCATTAGATATTTATAATTTCATTGTAATAAAGTTAAAATTAAAGTTTCCCCTCTCTTTCTTGTGTCACCAATAATTTAACTGATCTATTGACTAATTGTCCTTAGCTAGCCTTAATTACAAATCCATTGTTATTAATTATTATCACATTTATTCTTAAAGAAAACATGAGCTTCATTAAATCCTTCTTCATATCCCTCTATATTATAACTTCTCATATCTCAATACAAGCAAACGCAATAACCGACATACAAAATAGATTCTTTCTAGATGTTTCGAAGTCGTGCTTAAAGGCATATCGGTTGAAGTAGATTCTTTTTTTGGTCAATCAAAACCCCTTCCCTTAGTGGAGATCTGTGTTTTTGGTAAATAGTCGCCCGGGCCTGGTCACTGTGACCCCCTTTGTGAGGAGACACTCCCGAAATTACGTGGTTATATATTTTGCGATAGAGTACTCGGCTTTTAAGTGCGGCCAATATCTTTTACACATATGGATGCAGTGAGGGATTCGTCCATACTTCGGTAAAGTTTGAAAGGCCGTGATTGATCCTGAAAAGGAATGAATGGTAAAAATAACATGTTGTATCAACGGAAAATTCTAAAAATATTTCATTGTTCCTATATGAGTATAAAACTGTGTTAGAATTCTTGAAATAGAACAAAATAAAGTTAGGTCGAATGAATAAATGGATAAGGTTGTGGCTTCAATTAAATTATAGGAAAAGAAAAAACAACAAACTTTTATTCTTAATTTGAATGATTCCAATATTTACATGAGGTTTCTCTTGAAGAAAGTCCTCAAGAGAGTTTAGTTGATCCATGATTTTGTTTCATCTTTCAAATACCCTTTAACTTGACCATAATTTATATCTATGAGACTATGACTTTCAATTTTTGGGTGGCACAAATAGAACAAATAGACACAATGTCTTATGTACATGGTAAATACAAATCAATTCTAGTGTATCTCATGAATTGTCTTGTAGAACGTCATATAAATTAAAACACATGTGTCTACTTGTACAATTCTATACAAATTTAAGTGTTTTCATATACAAATCTAAAATTATAAATGTCAATTAATATCAAATTAAAATACACGCTAATATATTACATCTATTTTTTATATGATTCTTTGCAACTTTCCTAAGTCAAAGTCTTCCTTTCTTTTACAAGTTAAGCCCCATTTATTGACCGAGTAAACTCTATTGACTAGTCGTTCTTAGCTTTACCTTATTTACAAATTTGATCTCTCTTGTTCATTGTTATTGTCACATTAATTAATTCTCAAAGCAAATATGAGTAATCGTATCATCAATTCCTTCTTCATATTTTTCTATGTTATGACTTCTCATCTCTTCTCAACACAAGAAAGCTCAACAATCGACATACATAACAATTGTCCCTTCACGGTATGGGCAGCAGCCGTCCCCCACGGCCGGGGGGGACGGCAACTCGAGTACGGTGAAACATGGATAATCGAGGTAAACACAACTAAAAATGGTCGTATTTGGGGCCGAACCAATTGCAATTTCAACACATTAGGCCGTGGTCAATGTCAAACGGGGGATTGCAATGGACTACTCGAATGTCAAACTTTTAGTAGTACACCCCCAAACACTTTGGTTGAATACGCTTTAAATAATAATGATTTTTTCGACATATCTCTTGTTGAGGGTTTCAACATCCCAATGGAATTTAGTCATGTGTCCACAGATGAGTGCTCTGCCAGGATCAGATGCACCGCGGACATAATAGGACAATGTCCGAACGAATTAAGGACTCCTGAAGGATGCAACAATCCTTGTACTGTTTTCAAGACAAACGAATATTGTTGCACGTCTGGAAATTGTGGTCCGACCAAGTATTCGAGGTTCTTTAAGGATAGATGTTCAACTTCTTACAGTTATCCTACAGATGATTCAACTAGTACCTTCACTTGTCCTAATGGAAGTGGAACTAACTATAGAGTGGTATTTTGTCCATAAATTTATAAATGTATGAAACATATTTTCTTTAATTGTTGCTTCTAAATTAGGATGTTTGAAATTTCTATGTAAGTTTGGTTTACATCATTATCACCATATATTGAGCTAAAAATTCATTGAGACGTACTTTAGTATTATTGGAAAATGAAAATGAAAGAATATGAGTTGTTATTTTTGTATTAGGTAAAAACCGGGCTATACAGTAGGACCGGTCAAGATTTGACACGTGGTAATATGGACCGAAGATGGAACCTGGTACTAGGCTGCTTATTGGGTGGATAATTTAATTAGGCCTATTGGATATTGATTTTCGAATTTACTAATTTGTTAGCCAACTTATAAGATATCGATTGGTTCGATAATGAAATAGCAATTATCGGACGGTTATCGGGCGATGTAACATCTAACTTTTAATCTCTATGTTACTTTTTTGTTTTCGATGAATGCACCTTATAAAAAAGATGACATCTTTTCACTATTTTAAATGCAGTGAGCCAGTAAGTAGTAACACAAAAAAATAGTAGTACTGACAAAGGAACAATATATAATTTACTCATATATATTGTGGTATATAAAATATAAAATGAGAGTAATATACCTAGAATAAAGGTGTAAGTATGGTAACTCTTAACAGGTTAACGGTTTACCAGATAAGGAAATTGAATAATCTGCTCCCATGCTATTAAGCCATTAATTTTAAAATTTTAATTCGTTCCCCAACCATTTTTTTCGATAACCAAGTATCAGTAAGCCAAAAAATCAATTTTGTGATTGACTTATCGATTACAATTTGATTTTAAATACCCCTACCTGGTATGCAGTCACAACATTCTCGATCGGAAGTCCAGAGAGTTCCGGGGCTAACAACTAATCAATGCATCAAAGCTCATCTACACCCAAGTCTACCAACGAAGCCTCCTAAATATTTTTCACCCTTTAAATCTCACACATAAATTAGATTGTATCTTTTTTTGGGTAAATTAAATAAGAGTAACTTGACTAGAGATTAAATAGATATTGGGCAAGTAAAAGCAAGGTCAAGCCTTCACAAAGGATAATTTGGGATCTAGACGGAGGGTATTGTTGGTTGTTATTAAATAGAACAGGGCATCACTATCAAAGACTATCGTGAATTATGTGCAAAGACACCATATGCGTTTCTCATCCCCACTTCTAAGTCTAAGCTTCTCATCTCCTTTCTATCCTCTATCAATCTCTGGTTCTTACTTTCAGTATTTCTATATTTTTGTTTGGCCTTTTGCTAATTGTGTTGTTGCATTTAGTTTCTGAATTTGTAATATAACTTTAGTATTATTATAATAGTTGACAAGTTGGTTATTGTTACATTCAATTTGAGCTCATTACAAAATTTCTTATTCTTTGCTTAGTGAGGAATTTCCAAGTCAATGAAATTAGGAGGACTAATAAAATACAATTAGTGACTGTGACGACTTGACTAGAGATTGAGTAGTCAAGAGAAGTACGAACAAATATTAATCACGCAAACAAATTGCGTATTTGGCACGAAATGGAAGATGAGAGAAGGGCTTTGCAGTCACAATAACAAAGGTAAAAATATATATTAAAAATTACTATAATGTATTTTTGGTCTCATAGTTATTATTACTGGTACTATTAAACTGTATTTTCGATCGTTGTAATATATATTTAACCTTGAAACTTGAATTAATTAGAATTTGTATTTTTGGTGCCTTCATGTAGTAATTTGTTAGGTTTAGATTAACATTAGATTTATATTATAAAGTAAAGATACAAAAGGTAGTCACGCAAACAAAGCATATATGATACGAAATAGAAAAATGAGAGATGTACTTGGCAATCATAATAGCAAGGACCAAAATAGGGATAATCACAAATCTTAGTTATTGGTAAATTCTAATTTTGATCCTTGTAATATTTAACCTTGAATTAATTAGTATGATATATTTTTAGTCCATTTAGATAGGAAATATATGTTATATTTAGATTATTATTATTAGACCTATAGTACTTTTAATTGCGGAGCAACTATACAAAGTTGGCATAATATATGATTAATTAAATAGTTTTATCATTGCACATTTTAAATAAATTTTGAAAACTCGATTAAAGCTAGTGAGATTCTTCGGCCAATCAAGTGTTGAGATTTGCAGGGTGGTGAGTACTTCGACTGTCTTGATATCAGGTGAGGAGAAGGAGGTGAAAGGCTAAGCAGGGCTCGAACCTACGATAATAAATGACACTTTGTTACCTTTTTTCATAATGTGGGTCTATATCTTCATGATAGATTTTATTTTTCACCTAAAAGAAATTTTTATCTAAGCCTATCTAGATAACACAAAGATCAACATTAAAATTTTAATAAATCAAGGACTATAACACAAATTTCCACAAGAAAATTGTGTTGTTTGAAATTTCAAAATTTGTTAGAAGTTACAATCTATGAAAGTTCAGCACACTAGGCCAATAAATCAGCTATTTAAACCCATACATAATTTCTCAAAATAAACACATTTTCAAGTTCAACAGACAAAAAAATAAAAAATAAATTAAAAATATGCATTTCCTCAAGTTTTGCCCCTTTTTGTCTTTCTTTATTTTGGTCAATACTATTTATATGTCACTCATGCTGCCACTTGTGACATTACCAATCGGTGCACCTACCCGGTCTGGGCCACTGCCTCTCCTGGGGAGGCAGACGACTCGACTCGGGCCAAACTTGGAACCTTAATGTGAACCTAGGAACAATCCAGGCTAGCATTTGGGGCCGAACCAATTATAACCTTGATGGTAATGGCCGAGGCAAATGCAAAACTGGAGATTGTAATGGGCTGCTAGAATGTCAAGGGAATGGTAGTCCACCCAACATTTTAGCCGAATTTTCACTTAATCAGCCCAATAACTTAGACTTCGTCGATATTTCTCTAGTCGATGGATTCAACATTCCTATGGAATTCAGCCCAATTAATGGTGGGGGTCGTAATCTCTTATGCAACACTGATCGTAAACTAGAGAAGCTCAATCATGAATGAAAGATTTAGAGAAGAGAATGAGAAAGAAGAAGAAGAGAAGAGAAGATTTCATATATTGGCTTAAAACAAAAATACAATGAAGAGTAGCTATTTATAGAGCTATCCTTGTAACTACCTCTAATAACAGTACATTGAGTTAGTTATAACTAACTCTTCTTGATAGACTAAATTGCCCTTTCTGTAACTAACTAACTATTAACACTAATGACACCTACTTTATATCACAACACTCCCCTTCAAGCTAGGTGGTGCAAAACTGTCTAGCACTCCTAGCTTGGATAGTAGGTGTTCATGTTGAAGTCTAGATAGTCGTTTGGTCAATATGTCTGCAGGCTGATCTCTTGTAGAAAGATAATTCTGGTTGATTAATCCTTGTTGTAGTTTCTCCCTTATAAAGTGGCAATCGATTTCTATATGTTTTGTCCTTTCGTAGTATACTGGATTTGCAGCAATTTAAATTGCTGCTTTACTGTCACTGTAAACTTGGACTGGCAACTGAACTTCAGCTCCTACTTCTTTCAGCGATCCAACCAACTATACTAACTCTGACACAGTGGAGGCAAGGCTCCTATATTCAGCTTCAGCTGAGCTTTTTGACACTGTTGATTGTTTTTTTGCCTTCCAAGAGACTAATGACTGACCAACTTTCACCATATACTCTGTTACAGACTTCCTAGTTAACATACAAGAAGCCCAATCAGCATCACAGAAGGCAGTCACCAACTCATCTGAGTTACTGGACAATAACAAACCCTGTCCAGGTTGTCTCTTTATATATCTGACTACTCTTAGTGCAGCATCAAGATGTGACTTCTTTGATTGTTGTAAGAATTGACTAAGAGTTTGTGTACTGAATGTTATATCAGGTCTTGTCATATTCAAATACAGCAACTTGCCTATTAATCTTTGATACATTATTTGATCTACCAAGGGATCATCTGTCTCTGCCTGTCCCTTCTTTACATGTTCATCATATAATTTTGATGTTAGTTTAACATTGATGTCAATAGGGGTTCCAGAAGGTTTGGCTGCTGATAAGCCAACCTCAGATATAAGCTCAAGAGCATACTTTCTCTGATGCATTAATATGCCATCTGTTGATCTAGTGAATTCAATTCCTAGGAAATATTTCAACTCACCCAGATCCTTCATCTTGAATGCTAGTTGCAACGCCCTCTTTGTGTCTTCTATCAGCTTTAGACTACTGTCAGTTATCAATATATCATCCACATACACAAGTACTATAATGATCCCTTCTTCTGCTTTGTTAATAAACAAGGAATGATCATGTTGGCTTTGCTGAAACTTCAGTTTAAGCAGTGCTTCAGTCAGTTTATGATTCCACTGTCTAGGGGCCTGTTTGAGACAATAAAGGGATTTGGTCAGCCTACATACCTTCTCCCCTTGACTGACAAAGCCCTTTGGCAACTGCATATAGATCTCATCATCTAAGTCACCATGCAAGAAGGTATTAAACACATCCATTTGATGGATATGCCAATGCCTTGATGCTGCAAGTGACACAATGGTTCTGACTGTGACCATCTTAACTACTGGAGAAAAAGTCTCCTTGTAATATATCCCTTCCTGTTGGCTATACCCCTTAGCCACCAGCCTTGCTTTAAATCTTTCAACCTCACCAGTAGATTTATACTTGACTTTGTAAATCCATTTACAACCTATAGGTTTCTTGCCAGGTGGTAGATCAGTTATCTCCCAAGTATGATTACTTTCAAGGGCCTGAATTTCAGACTGCATAGCATCCACCCACCTTTGATCTTTCACAACTTCAGAGTAGGTGTCAGGTTCTTTGATTATAGAAGTAGCAGCAATGTAGGACTGGTAGAAAGAGGAGAGATGATCATAGCTTATATTGTTGCAAATAGAGTGGGGAACAACCTTATTGAGAGGACATGAGACAAAGTCCTTCATTCAAACAGGAGGTTGTTTATGTCTAGAGGATCTTCTAGACTCAGAAATCAACCCAGAACCATTAGGAATAAAATATGATACTACTTCATCAGGAGCCACCTCAGGACTAGGTATTGCATTACTTAAAAGCAACTCAGACTCATCATGTTGAATTGTAGAAGGACATGCAGTGGCAGGACATTGAAGAGACATCATGTACTCTAGATTAAGAGTGACTGTAGAATCATGTAGAGAGTCTGGGAATAACTTCTCTTGAGCAGGACTAGGCATATGTGCAAAAGGGAAATAATCCTCTCTAAAAACCACATCTCTACTTACAGAAAATGATCTTTTACCTAGATCAAGTAGAATGAAACCTTTCTGAATTTCAGAATATCCCATATGAATTGCAGACCTGACCCTTGGCATTAATTTGTCATGTTCAATAAAATGTTTGGCAAAGCACAAACATCCTATAGTCTTGAGGTGAGTCAATACTGGTTTTCGACCATACAGTCTCTCATAAGGTGTCTCATACTTAAGTACACTACTAGATAACCTGTTAATGAGATATGTGGCAGCTAACACACACTGACCCCAATATCTCAATGGTATGTTAGCCTGAAATTTGAGAGCTCTTGTGACCTCAAGTAAATGTTTATGCTTCCTTTCAGCAACACCATTTTGCTAAGGGGTATGAGGACACGATCTTTGATGCAGAATTCCCATTTCCTTGAACATACTTACACACACTGAGTTCACAAACTCAGTACCTTTGTCAGACCTCAATATTTTGACTAGTTTCCCAAACTGAGTTTTAACAAACAAAAGGAATTCTTTAATAGAAACACACACAACTGACTTATGTTTGAGCAAAAATAACCATGTCATCCTAGAAAAATCATCAACAATGGTAAGAAAATACTTGCTACCATCATCTGTAGGTGTAGCATAGGGTCCCCAAACATCAACATGTATCAATTCAAAACAAGCTGTAGTTTTTATACTGCTCACAGGAAAAACTAATCTGGTTTGTTTAGCATAAGGACTTACAGAACAATTAGTCAATTTACACATAGTTTGTTGACTCATAGCAAACATCCTTGCAAGAATTGCAGAAGACACATGTCCCAATCTTCGATGCCATAACTACATGTCTACTGCCTTTGTATTATTGACAGTAAATGCCACTTCTTTGCCAGTACTGGAATCACTTTTATTGGTGAAGTGCTTCATTAGTAGATACAAACCACCTTCTTCCTTACCAACTTCTTTCACCTTCCCACTGCAGAGCTCCTGGAAAACACAGAAGTTAGGAAAGAATGTGACAGAACACCCTAACTCATTTGTGAGTTGACTGACTGATAATAGATTGTACTTGAAGTCAGTAACATGCAATGCATTAGTGACCAGATTTCTGGCTGATAAAGCACATGAACCAACATGAGATACTTGTGTGGTAGTACCATTTGGTAGGTACACAGGTTTAACTTCTGCAAGCTTTGACACTGAATCTTCCACCATCATGTCCAAGCTAGAGACCATATGATTTGTTGCACCTGTATCAACAATTCATACTTGACTATGATCAATAACAGAAGAAGGTTTACCTGAAGTACTAGCAGTGTTGCAAGCAGAAACAGTAGAAACATCTGATTTCTGTTGAACCATCTTCAAAATATAATCATATTGATCTTTTGTAAATGTGCACCCATGTAGCATCTGTTAAACCGCTCTCTCAGCTTGACTTATTCTGTTTGGAGTAGCCGTAGATGACACTTCAGGAGCAGGACCATGCATAAGGTGTTGTTGGTTAAGTGAGATTCCCCAGCCAGGTGGAGGAATATTTGTATTGAGACCATATGTAAAGTTGGCATGGGCTGATGGATAATGACTGGAAGGACTGCTAGCATGTGGACTAGACCCCCCTTGTACCTTCCTTTTGGATTTAAAATCAGGAGGATAACCCACTATTTTGTAGCAAAACTCTTTGCTATAACCCTTACACTTGCAAAAATCACATATTAGTAGGGAATTCCTTTTGAACTTTTGATTAACACCCGAGCTACTACCAACACCTGAACTACTACCAGCTTTTGAGTACATAGCTACAGAGGAATCCAAACTAATAGATGTCATTCCCAAACTAGTAGTACAGGTTACCACAGCCTTTTGACATTTATCTCCAACTATCATAGAATACACATGATTAAATGTTGGTAAAGGATCTAGCATAAGAATTTGACTCCTGGCTTGTTGATAGGATTCATTCAACCCCATTAAAAACTAATATACCTTCTGTCTGTTCATGTGAGTCACAATTTTTTTTGAAATCTCACAATTGCAACAAGGAGCTGGAACTAATATCTCAAACTCATCCCATAGAGTTTTAAGCCTTGTGTAATACTCAGAAACAGATGTAGTACCCTGCTGTATAGAAGATATGTCTTTGTGCAAACTATAGGTTCTAGAACCATCTACTCGATCAAACCTTTCTCTAAGATCAGTCCAAACATCAAACGCACTAGAGGCAAATGCAAGACCACTCAACAAACCTTTGGACACAAAGTTCAACAACCAAGACAACACTATTGCGTTCACCCTTTCCCAATGTCCCCACAATTCTACACCATACATTTCCTTTCTAACAGTTCCATCAATTAACCCAAGTTTATTTCTTCCTAACAATGCTAAACGAATAGATCTACTCCATAACATATAATTTTCAATACCAAGCAATTGAAACGAAATCAAGTTAATACCACTAACATCAGTAGGATTAAGAAACAGAGGATGATTATAATTAATACCTTGTCCTTGCACTGAACTGTTAGTTTGAGAAACAAAAGCTGCAGATCCATTTTGAGGTAGATCAGTCGAATTACTTTCAAGTGCCATTTATGATCAGATTGAGCTTCAAATCGCGGAAAAAAATAGCTAACAGTATAGCTAGCAGTTCAAACACAAACAATACATATTCCAGCCTTATCTCAAGCTACGATCTGTAATGACCTTTAACACACTTCCATGAATCGATAAATCAGGTAATTGATTCTTTGATCCTTTGAACAATACCGACTTCAGTTCCTAATCAGACTGAAGCACAAAACTCTGATACCATGATCGTAAACTAGAGAAGCTCAATCATAAATGAAAGATTTAGAGAAGAGAATGAGAAAGAAGAAGAGAAGAGAAGATTTCATATATTGGCTTAAAACAAAAAATACAATGGACAGTAGCTATTTATAGAGCTATCCTTGTAACTACCTCTAATAGCAGTACATTGAGTTAGTTATAACTAACTCTTCTTGATAGACTAAATTGTCCTTTCTGTAACTAACTAACTATTAACACTAATGACACCTACTTTACATCACAACAAACACACCTATTAACGACCAATGTCCAAACGAATTACGGACACCGGATAGGTGTAACAACCCGTGCACGATTTTCAAGATGAAAGGATTTTGTTGTACAAATGGGCCAGGGTCATGTGGTCCTACTGATTTTTTGAAAATTTTCAAATAAAAATGCCAGATGCTTATAGTTATCCACAAGATGATACAACAAGTTTGTTTACATGTCCTGCTGGTACAAATTACAAGGTTGTCTTCTGCCCTTGACGGCTACAAATTTAAATTAGAACTATAGTACTAAGAACTATATATTATATTGAATAAAAAGAGAATGACAAAGAGGAGAGAGCTGGTGAGTTGTCTAGTTCAAGTTGTTGCATTCATCTGCATTTGATTTTATGTAATAAAGAATATATATATATATATATATATCTATGTTGAATTATTAATTGAATTAAGATTCAGCTAGAGTTCGAACTCAATAACTTTTGATCCATATCTCTTGTATTTGTCTTGATTAATCCATTGGATATATAAATGCTATTAATTTAAAATTCAGTAATTTAAAAGAAGTAAAATCCAAAATTCATAAACTTTAACTTCTGGTTCTACATCCATCTAATGATGAAATTAATGAAAAAGATGAAACGATTGAGTTGTATAAGAGAATTGTCGGATCACCATTCAACTAAAGCAAACTTCCGATCAACAAGCATTATGGTGGAGTGATAAGTACTCATTCATCCTTAAAAAAAAGGTCTTGGGTTAGAGTCCCCTATAGTACGAAGTCGTGCCTTTGTTAGGGAGTGCTTTACCCCTGTGAGACTTTTCGACGCGAATCCGAATTACGGCCCAAATTTGCAACTTGACACGATCACAAGATTCAAAGGGCGTTGAGTTATATTACAACTTAAGATCTATAATAATATTATGTTAACTGTTCGTATTTCATTCATTACAAGAATTAGACCCAAATTTGCAACTTGACACGATCACAAGATTCAAAGGCATTGAGTTATATTACAACTTACGGTTCATATATGATCATATTATGTTAATTGTTCGCATTTCGTTCATTTAATCAGTATTTTTTCAGGTGTACCTGTAATTGTGATTCGATCCCTTTCCTTATTTAATTAATAATAGAGTTGGTTATCTTTGTGACGTCGATTGTACAAGTTCATGAAAAGGGCTGAAGTATGGACGAGTGGAATGAGGGAAAGCAACTTCAAAATTCATTTGTTAGGAAAAATACTACAATATTGATATTGGATTGGAATTACAAAGTAGTAAATAACTTATTACAAACATTGTGTCGTGGCAAGCCACTGCCTTGAAAGTGATTTCGACCCGACTTCGGTTCAAATCGTTGTAGCCGGTCGCTCCCCAAAGTTTCACAGTTACTCTCAAATACGTGCACTCCTGGTTGAAAGTTTGGAGGTTGCCCAAAAAATATTCTAAGAATTAGCTAAGAAGAAAGAGGGAAAAAGTTTTTCTCTTCTTTTTGTTGGTAGCGTGGTGTATCTATGTTCACGAAAGTCACTTCTTATATATGATTGCAAGAGAAGTTGCAAATAGGAGAGTTAATTTTTTTTTAGAAATGGATTGTCAAGGTTAATGACATTAAAGACCATTACATCACTTTTATTATTTTTGGAACGGAGATATCTTCACCTTTGAAACGTATTTTGGATATGTGTCTTTGTATTACACTTAATTAATAAAATTAGAATAATTAACTCAATTATTCTAATCCATTCTAATCACTAATTGAAATTTTCTAATCCATTCTAATTTTATAATTATATTTTTTTATAAAAAAAAGATATATATAATAGTATGTTTGTTTGTAAAATTTATTCCTTAGGTAAAACAGTGACATAAAAAATATAAACAAACAGAAATACAGAATAGTAATTACTGTTTCCATGATTCTGTTTAATAAAATTGAGGTAATGGTATTGCAAGTGGAAGATGTTAAAGGCTCGTTTCGTGCAAGTGATAAAAAAATAACTAATTTTGAGTAATTTTAAAATATATTTATTTCATGTTCGATTGGGATAAAATCAAAGCTGGGATAACCTAGTTGATTTAATAAATATGTGTGTGTGTTTAACAAATGTAAGCGAAGGATGTGAGATTATATTCAAGTGAACACTATTATGATAGACATAATACATAAACATGACCCTTACCTTGACTTGAGCGGACAACTAATGCCCTCCAACTTTGAGTGTGCACAAGTAGACACATGTGTCCTACATGACATAATACATGTAGAATGCCATGTAGGACAAAAAATAGTCATGTAGGGTGCCATGTAGGACGAATGTGTCCATTTGTTCAATTTTATACAAGTTTAAGTGTCTACTTATGCACATCCAAAGTTAAAAGTCATAGTTGTCAGCTAACTTAAAATGACATTGGATTTGAATTCGTAAATATAACAATGCTATTTATTTTATAACTATATGGTATTTGGTCTTACTGATCCAATTAATTCAAATATATGTCACGTAGGATCATATGCAAATAGCGCATTTACTGGAGGTAGGCTTAAGAATCCATCAACGAGAGATGTATCTAATAAATTGGAATTATCAAATTGGTTTAGGGTTCCCCAAAACCTTTGGCATTGGAGAAGCCATTGCATTCCCTAGTTTGACATTTCCCCTGGCCTGATTTATCGAAATTGAGTTTGATAATCCTAACTATGAAAAGAACACGATGCAACTTTGTTTTCTTGTGATTCTCAAAACCTACAATTTGTTTGTATTTGTTTCTAGGCATAATACATATATTGGACCCTAAACTTGGCTTCAAATTTCAACTTTGACCTCCAACTTTCATAGTGCACAAACATGCACTTTAACTATCCAACCTTTTAATAAATAAACACGCGATTTTTGGAGGCAAAGAACGTGAAATGCAAACGTTGCCACGTGTATTAATGAGCCACTCAATGGTTGCCAACTAATTAAATACTTTACACGTCCATTTTAGAACTAAAAAAAATTAAAATTATTTTTAATTAATATACAAGGGTTATAGCTCTTTTTCCACAATGACAAAAAAAATTAGAAGCCATTTGCACTAAATATGAGCACAAATCGTTTTAAAAGAGAGGAAATTTTTTTTGATTTGAAAGAGGAGGAAAGAGAAATGAGATTTTTGGTATGGAAATATAAAGATATATATAAAAGGGATTGATTAAGGGTAGATTTGTCATTTCAATATTTTTTAATTGTTGTGGGCCTCAAAAATTACTCCTAACTCGCGCAAAATACGTGCACATCACGCGTTTTGCCAGGTAGGACACGCGTGTTTATTTAT
>JAJOOO010022132.1:0-19670 GCA_029582685.1 Solanum piurae
GGAAGTACTTTGACTAATCGAATATAATCGTGGGTTAAAGTAAAGTCTAAACCATTTTCCTCGTGGGATCGACCCCAACCTACAAGTTGGGTTCTTTATTTGATAACGATCGCTTATGCTTCTTTAGGGAGGTGTAATTTGAGCGTATCAGCGTGAAAAACATGGTATGAGAGCACTAGGTTTAAGTTTCCTAGAATGTCTAAAAAGCCGCACTAAGTAAAATCCTTTTCATGGGTGTGAAGTGCTCCACATCTAATGAGGGGGAGGCTACAAAGTGTTTTAGGAAATCTTCATTTTCTTGTTACTCTTATCGTGCGTAAGGTATGATCTAAATTCCATTCTAAATCGACGTTCTATGTTTCAGTGATCATGCCTCCTGGTAGAGCTAATGCCAGGAACGCAAACACAGCTCCTGCAGTCCCTGATCAAGAAGTGTCGAATTCATAATTGAGGAACGCTATTCAGATGTTAGCTCAGAGTGTGGTCAACCAGAACAATTAGCGGGCTCCAGTTCCAGTAAATGCCAATGATGGGTCAGCTGCAGCCAGGGTGCGAGACTTTGTTAGGATGAATCCACCGGAGTTCTTAGTATCGCAAGTTGGAGAAGATCCCCAAAACTTCATTGATGAGGTCAAGAAGATCTTTGAAGTGATGAAGGTAACTAGGAATGATCGGGTTGAGTTAGCATCTTACCAACTTAAGGATATGGCTCATATCTGGTATAATCAGTGGAAGCAGAATAGGGGTACATATGCAGCTCCTATTACTTGGGATTGTTTCAGCGAAACCTTTTTGGACAAGTTTTTCCCCATAGAGTTGAGAGAAGAAATGGCCCAGGAATTTATGAACTTAAGGCAGGGTAACATGACTGTCCAAGAGTATGGGCTCAAGTTTAACCAACTCTCCAGGTATGCTCCTCACATGGTTGCTGACTCCAGGGCTTAGATGAATAAGTTTCTTTATGGGATGTCAGACTTAGTGAAAATAGAGTGCAGGAATGCTATGTTGTTGGGAGACATGAACATCTCTAGGCTCATGACTCATGCTCAGCAGGTTAAGGTTGATAAGCTTAGGAACATGCTAAGGAGACTAAGAAAGCAAGAACCGATAACTACTAGTATTCCCAACAGAAATTGGGTGGTTGAAATCGCTCTCAGTTTTAGCAGAAGTCTTCGACTCCAGCCTCTTCATCAGCTAGTATTCCATACCCCAGGTTCCGTAATGATCAGAAAGGTAGGGTGCCAGGCTCTAAGTCTCAAGGTAGTATTTCAGGCACCAAAACTTACCCAACTTCCCCGAAATGTAGTAAGAACCATCCGGGAGAGTGCCTTGCAGGTCAGGAAGGATGTTTTGGGTGTGGTCAGTTTGGTCATAGATTAAAGGATTGTCCTTCTAGATAGGGTCAAGGAGGAAATAATAGTAAAGCTCAGTCTATAACTTCAGCAGCACCAGCAGGTCACCCGACTAAGCAGGGTAACTCATCTGGTACAGGTGGTGGACAGCGCCAAAATACGCTATATGCTCTTTAGGTTCATCAAGATCAGGAAGATTCTCCTGATGTAGTCACTGGTACATTACGAGTCTTTGATCTTGATGTTTGTGCATTGTTATATCCAGGGGCTACTTTATCTTTTGTAACTCCTTACATAGTAGTCCAATTCAGTGTTAGCCCAAAAACTCTTTCAGAACCTTTCTCAGTCTCTACTCTAGTCGGTGACCCAGTTATAGCTAGACGGGTATACAAAAATTGCCTTGTCACAGTCTCCCAGAAAGTCACCTCAGCAAATCCTGTAAAGTTAGAAATGGTAGACTTTGATGTCATTCTAGGCATGGATTGGTTACATTCCTGTTATGCCTCAGTTAATTGTAGAACTAGGATTGTTCATTTTTAGTTTCCAGACGAACCAATCTTAGATTGGAAGGGTAGTAGCTTAGCGCCTATGGGTTAATTCATTTCTTACCTTAAGGCCAGAAAGATGATCTCTAAGGGTTATCTCTATCATCTAGTTCGGTTGAAGGATTTTAGCTCCGCAACTCCAACTCTTGAGTCAGTTCCAGTGGTTAATGAGTTTCTAGAAGTGTTTCCAGATGATCTTCTCAGAGTTCGTCCCGAGAGGAAAAACGACTTTGGAACTGATATCCTTCCAGATACCCAGCCTATCTCTATTCCTCCTTACATAATGGCTCCAGCTGAGCTTAAGGAATTGAAAGAGAAGTTGAAAGACCTTCTAGATAAAGGCTTCATCAGACCTAGTATTTCACCATGACGTGCACCAGTGTTGTTGGTAAAGAAGAAATATAGTTCTCTCAGAATGTGCATTGACTATAGGAAGTTGAACAAGGTAAAAATCAAGAATAAGTATCCCATCCCAAGGATTGATGACTTGTTCGACCAACTTCAGGGTGCTAGTCATTTCTCAAAGATAGACCTCAGATCAGGTTATCATCAGCTTAAAGTCAGAGATAGTGACATTCTGAAGACAGCCTTCAGAACTTGGTATGGTCATTATGAATTTGTAGTCATGTCATTTGGACTAACCAATGCTTATGCAACTTTCATGGATTTGATGAACAGAGTGTTCAAGTAGTACTTGGACTTGTTCGTTAGCGTCTTATTGATGATATCCTCATTTACTCTAGGAATGAGGAAGAATATGCAAATCATTTGAGAGTTGTTCTGCAAACTCTCAAAAATCGCCAGTTATTTGCAAAATTTAACAAGTGCGAGTTTTGGTTACAATCAGTTGCTTTTCTTAGGCATATTGTGTCTAGTGAAGGAATTCGAGTAGATTCCCAGAAGATAGAAGAAGTGAAACAACGGCCCAGACCTACCTCTGCTATAGATATAAGAAGTTTCTTAGGTCTATCTAGCTATTACAGACTGTTCATGGAAGTATTTTCATCCATAGCCTCACCATTGACTAGGTTGACTCAGAAAAACATTAAATTCCAGTGGTCAGATGATTGTGAGAAAACCTTTGCAGAACTGAAAACTAGGTTGACTACAGCTCATGTCTTGACTCTACCAAAGGGTTCAGATGGTTATGTGATCTATTGTGATGCATCCAGGGTCGGCCTAGGTTGTGTGTTGATGCAGCGAGGTAAGGTTATAGCTTTTGCTTCCAGACACCTTAAGGTGCATGAGAAGAATTATCCGACTCATGACCTCGAGCTTACATTAGTGGTGTTTGCACTCAAGATTTGGAGACACTACTTGTATGGTGTTCATGTAGATATATTCACAGACCATAAGAGCCTCTAGTATGTATTCTTCCAGAAAGAGTTGAATCTTTGCTAGAGAAGGTGGCTTGAGTTCCTCAAAGATTATGATATGAGCGTGCATTACCATCCGTGTAAAGCGAATATAGTAGCAGATGCTCTTAACAGACTATCCATGGGTAGTGTAGCACATGTTGAGGAAGAAAGAAGAGACCTAGCAAAGGATGTTCACAGACTTGCACGTCTAGGAGTTCGTCTTATGAGAATATCAGATGGTGGTGTAACGGTTCAAAATGGGGTAGAATCTTCTTTGGTAGTAGAGGTTAAGGAAAAGAAAGACAGTGATACAATCTTGCTTGAGCTTAAGGGTGCAGTCCACAGTTAGAGAGTGGAGGTTTTCTCTCAAGGGGGAGATGATGTGCTTCGCTACTAGGGTTGATTATGTGTTCCTAATGTGGACGAGTTAAGACAACATATTCTTGCAGAGGCCCATAACTCCAGATATTCTATCCATCAAGGTGCCACTAAGATGTACCGCGATCTGCGGGAAGTCTATTGGTGGAATGGTATGAAAAAAGATATAGCAAACTTTGTGGCTAAGTGCCCCAATTGCCAGCAAGTCAAGGTAAAACATCATAAACCAGGAGGCATGACTCAATAGATTGCCATTCCTACTTGGAAGTGGGAAGTGATCTACATGGACTTCATCACAGGTTTACCTCGTACTCGCAGACAACATAACTCCATTTGGGTGATTGTTGATAGGGATACTAAGTCTTCTCGCTTTTTGGCGGTCAGGACTACAGATTCGGCGGAGGATTACGCTAAGCTTTACATTAATGAGATTGTGAGTTTGCATGGAGTTCTTTTGTCTATCATCTCAAATAGAGGTCCTCAGTTTACCTCTCATTTCTGGAAGTCATTTCAGAAAGGTCTTGGTACTCAGGTTAATCTTAGCACCACATTTCATCCCCAGACGGATGGTAAGGCAGAGCGTACTAATCAGGCCTTAGAGGACATGTTGGGAGCTTGTGTGATTGACTTCAAGGGTAGTTGGGATGATCACCTTCCTCTTATTGAATTCGCCTACAATAATAGTTACTATTCCAGCATTCAGATGGCCCCTTATATGGCATTTTGTGGGCGTAGATTCAGATCTCCAGTTGGTTGGTTTGAAGTAGGTGAAGTAGCCCTGACAGGACCAGATTCAGTCCTTGATGCTATGGAGAAAGTGAAACTCATTAGAGATAGACTTAAGACTGCCCAGAGACGCCAGAAGTGTTATGCAGATGTGAGAAGAAGGGAACTAGAGTTCCAAGTTGATGATTGGGTTTTCCAAAAAGTGTCACCTCTGAAGGGGGTGATGAGATTTGGCAAGAAAGGAAAGCTCAGTCCCAGATAAGTAGGCCCTTACTAGATCTTGAAAAGGATTGGTAAAGTGTCTTATGAGTTAGAGTTGCCAGCAGATTTAGCAGCAGTGCATCTAGTCTTTCACATTTCACTTTTGAAGAAGTGTGTGGGTGATCCAGCATCCGTAGTCCCATTAGAGACTGTGGCTGTAAAAGATAGCCTTTCATATGAGGATATACCAGTTGAAATTCTCGATCGCCAGGTTAGAAGGTTCAGAAACAAAGAAGTCACTTCAGTCAAAGTTTGGTGGAGGAGTCAGTCCATAGAGAGAGCTACTTGGGAAGCAGAAGCGGCATGAAAGCCAAGTATCCTCACCTCTTTCCTTCCGATTCCACTCCAGCTTGAGGTAATAGTTCCTCTTCAGTCTTTCAGTCATTCATGCATAAATTCAGTCTTAGAATCATGTTCTTTTAGTTTGTACTTGCAATTTCAGCGTATTTGCATGTTCTTGGAACTCAGTTCAGTCATAAATTCAATTCTCAATGTTTAGTGGCAGGGATTACAGCCGTCTCCCTCCATTTCAGCTAGTTTAGTCTTCATTCGAGGAAGAATGGTCCCAAAGGGAAGATAATGTAACACCCCGTATCCAGATAGACCAAAATGCAGATTTTGAGAAGTTGCAGGTGCAACCCACGATTGCCATCCATGGATCGTAGGTCAGACCACGGCCCGTGCTAGTGATCTGTGGTTCAACACTGCAACCCCTCTCCAAATCCAGCTCAGAAATTGACTATGTCTCTACCCATGAATAGACCCACGGTCCGTAGGTCAGACCAGGGTCCGTGGTATGTGTCGATGGATCGAGGCCTCCTTTACCCAGCCTCTGATGTGAACTACGGTAGACCAGCATGGACCGTCGTTCGACCTACGGCCCGTCAGTCTCGTCTGTCAGTTACTCCGACATCAGTTAAGTCAGGGGTCTTTTGGTCTTTTCCTTTTTTGTTTAACCCCTAAGATACGTCGTTTAGACACTAAATTATGAGGTTTTAGTCAGTTTAAGCCTAGAAACATAACTAGAACTTACCTAAGTCAAATCATTAATCAAACTTAGAAAAATTAGAATGCTAAGAGGAGAAAGAAGTCAAGAACTCTAGTTCAAAAATGTAGCAAGGTTTTATCAGTTCCAGCCCCGAAATCGAAAGATTTCTCCGTGGAATTCGTCACCAGGTATATGGGATTTCACTAGTGGTTTCCTTTCACTCATTAGGTCCCTAATTTTCAGTCAGTTTCTTGATTCCCTTATTATGACTAGACCTAGGGTTTCTTGAATGTTAAAATTATTGGGTTCTTAGCTGTTACAATGATCCAAATCAGATTAGTATGTTAATATTCAGTTTATTGCCTGAATTCCAGAACCCTAGCTATGTTTTTCTTTGGTTCTTGAAATACACATGCTAGGTAAGATATTTCAGTTATTTAGTTATACATGCCTCAGTTATTAATGCATCAATATCAGTTTAATTATTGCATTCTCAATTTGCATGTTCAGTTTGAGCTATCCAGTAACCTACAGAAATTCAGTAATAATGTGTTAATTATTTAATCCATTGGGAGTAACATAATACCGAGTTGTACTAGGGCTTAGCGTACCCAAATAGTCCCAGAACTACTAGCCACGTAGGTTGTAAGTCCCCTTTGTGGGCATCGTTTTAGTGATCACGCCAGCATGCTTCTATACCTCTGGCAGGGTATATTGGGTCCTCTCGATGGGGAGTATACATCGGACTCTACATTTATCTCATGTGGTTTTATTATCAGTTATTAGTAGCTCCCACAGTTCAGTCAGATCCTAATACATTGACCATTTATCAGTATATCTAGTATTCAGGTTCAACATGTATAAATTGGTCACTTCATTCAGTTATCTCAGTATTCAGTATTTATACCATGGTCATATTATATCATTGCTTATTTGCTTTATTCAGTTATATGTTATTTCCATTGTATTCTATCATGCATGCTCAATACCTTTCAAGTACAAACACATACTCTGCGCTACATCTTCTCGTGATGTAGGTTTAGGTTCTCAGTATCCAGATCACGCTTAGATCGGTTCTCGATCTGCAGTTCAGTAAAATCAGTGGTGAGTCCTCATTCTCTGAGGACGATAGTCATGATTTTCTTTTCAATATTTTTAATCCTTTAGTTTCAATTTTTCTAGACTTAGTTGGGGTCTGTCCCAGCATTTCTAGCCAGTGAGAGGCTATTTTCAGACATAGTTAGATTCAGCTTAGTATTGAGTTAATATCTTCTTTGTATTAAACTCATCAGTTATCATTTATCTCAGTTATAGTATATGGGTATTCCCCATCTTTTCATTTTAATTATGATTTAGCTTCCGCATCAGTTTATTTTCTTTAGTATGCTCATGATCATGCCAGCAGGGTTAGCTTGGGATCACTTTTGGTCCTAGGTCCCGTATCCGCGTGTCGGGGGTAGTCTCAGGGCGTTACACCAAGTATCTATTTTTGATCATCTTAATCATAGTCTATATACATGTTCTAAGTCTTTAAGCTTTTCTACCATAAGGGAACCATACTCCTAAGTAACCTCAAAGCACACTTGTGCAATATATGAAAGGCATGCTAGAATACCTTTCACACTAAGCATAACCTTGAAGTCATCATAGTCATATTTACCCTACCTTGGTCTCATTTCTAGCTTACTTCATAAGGGAAAGGGAAATATCACCCTAGTCATTTATATAATGTCAAGGAAGGAAACTATAGCATAATCCTATCTAAGCATACGTATAGAAGACAACACTCATAAGGTACTCTTAAGTCATACTTGTGCAATGCATAAAAGGCATCTCATACTACCCCGCATACTAAGTACTCTTTTAGGTCATCATACTCATGTTCCTTAATTAGGGACTAGCCCTCTTTTGAAAGCACAGAACACTAGGAGACACTTCACTAGGTATATCTTAGTCCCTTCTTGTTTGAACCCTAAGAAATACTATACTAGGTACATCTTAGTTCATCATATTGCAACTTCTAGAAAATGCTACTTAAAGCATAATCTAAGTTCATTAAACTTGAACTATTGTAGATGTTACTTAAAGCATGATATAAGTTCATTATAAGGTTGGACCCTATGAGATACTTATTTTTAGCATATCTAGGTTCAATATCGTTATGGACTCTTTGAGGCACTACTTAAGCATATTTAAGTCCATTTATACTCTAGAACATTATGAGGTTCTTCAATAACTTGTCTTAGTCCCTCACTACTTAGAACCCTAAGATATACTACACTAAGTATATCTTAGTTCATTAAGGTTGAATACTAGGATATACTACTCTAGGTATATCTTAGTTCATCATGTTTAAAATCTAGGAGATACTACTTAAAGCATACTCTTAGTTCATTTAGTTTGGTCTCTAGGAGATGCTCCTTCAAGCATAATATTAGACCACTACTTGCATTGGACTCTAGGAGATGCTACTTAATATATAATCTTAGCTCAAGAGGCTTGAACTCTAGGAGATGCTACATTGAGCACAATATTAGGTCATTACCAATCTTGTTTAATTGGGACATTTCCTTAACCGACATGAGAACATATTCGTTATCACATAATATCCAATGGTGTTACCCACACTATTAAGGGTTTGTCCACTTGCCAAGGTAGGACCGATTTGTTAGCTTAGTCGGATCCACCAGCTAACTTTCCTATGGGCCATGTAGTTATGGGATACAGAGATTGCTACTAGAAACCTAAACTTCACTAGGTGAGGCTTCCAACTCATGATACACACTTGGGGAAATCAATACACTTCTAGGTGAGAGATCCCATGTGGGAAGCCCAAACTAAACTAGGTGGGAACCTCCATGAAAGCCCAAACTCAACTAGGTGGGAACCTCCATCTCATTTCAATGTCCACTCGGTGCTAGGTATAAATCCCACAAGATAATCATTAAGTCTCTACTTTGACTCAAGGTTATGGAAAGAGGTTCTTCACAACCAATCCATGCTAATACCTGTTTTAGACCATGTGTGAGCAACTATCACCATCCATGACCAAGGTATAAAGTTCCTCTAGCCTTAGGTTCAATTAGTTAGGACAAGTCCTGCAACCCTAGAACCATTACTATGTGAGAAGTCTTTCATGTAAAGTACATATTCATACTTAGTATCATGTCTAGAATTCTACATTAGACAAGGATATCATCATGAACTTAGTGATCCTATCACTTCCTACCATTTATGGTTCGTATGGTGAATTAAGTAGGTAAAGGTCTCTTGACACAATCTTATTCATTAGCCTCGGACTCATATGTAGGTTTTACTCTAAAAGAATTAGAATCTAAAGTTAATCATATTAGCTTCTTTTTTAAGACCTAATGATCATCATTCATAACTATGACTCATCTTTCTCAATGAATCTACATCATGGAAGCATATTATGAACCTAGAGTATGAGACCTTCAATCACATTCTTTAATACTAGGTTATTCTAGTCATAATTTGCCTAATAGGTTCAATTTCATCTTTACAAGTCAAAAACAATCATGTATTATAGAGTCTAGTTCAATTCATGTCTAGGTATTTCTAATCTTGATCAATTACTACACACAAAATTGAATTAGGAAGATCACCTACGAACCTTCAATTTTGCCTCTAATGGCATAAACCCACAAAGATCACATTCATCAATTTAGATTAGGGTTTACCATAGAAATAATATGAATTAATCATAATATGATTAAACAAAGATAAATAAATCATAATTGGATGTTATCCACTAGATTGGAATCACATCCAAACCCTACCCACAATGCAAGCACAAACCTAGCTAGAATTAGGTTTTTGATTTCACAAGTGGGGAAACTATGGGGGCTCTATGGGTGGAAGAACCCATAGATGATTAAGCTTCACATACCTTTTATCAAATCCTTTAAAAAAGTTTGAATCAATGGTGAAAATCTCCCTAAGTTGCTGCCCCAACTTCCTTTCTTCTTCTTCTTCTTCTTCTAGAGAGAGGATTTCTTGGAGAGTAATTTGGGGTCTTTTGATGAATGAGTTAAAGTGATTAGTTTTGGGGTGTATTATACTTATATAGGTGTTTAATTAACTGACTAACCGACATAACTTAACCCCTAATTAAATAACTAATCAATTCCCAAACCCCCAACTTAATACTAAAAGTCACAAAACTGTCACCACCGATGCCCACCCATCCACGGACCATGGATGGGTCTACTGGCCGTCTTCAGCTTAGAAGTTGCAGGCCTGTGCAGTCCTTGACCAACGCCCATGGCCTACGGAGCGTGGATTGATCTACTGGCAGTAGATGACCATCCGTAGTTCACTATATTTGATAGATTTTTGGGACTATTTTAGGGTCCTCGAGGACCCCTTGGATGGTCCTTGGGGGGTCGTACCCGGACGTTTAACCCCTAAAATACCTATTCTACGTACGGGAACCATTTATATTGATTTTAATGCTCATACAACACTCCACAACTCTTACCAAAGGCTCTAGAACTCACTAGTTCAACTCACCAAATTACGGGGTGTTACAATATCCCCCACTTGGGAACATTCGTCCTCGAATGACACTTTAAACACTTCTTAAAGTATAAAATCTAACTTAGCAGCCCATTATGCATTCACTACATCTAGTATGCACACAACCAAGGAAAAACTTCAATTCAAAACCAAACTAATTCAATGCAACTCAAGGGAGTAGGGACTACTTCTACCAACCTAAAAATGCATCAATTCTATATCTACTCTTTTTTTAAAGGAGGAACTACCATCTCCTAGCTAAGATATGCTCATCACATACTCATGAAGCCTAAATGCACATTACATCTCAAAAGGCATTCATTCATTAAGGAAATCTTTCAACTCCAACTAGAGCATGCTCATACTTAACTCATGAAGTCATATGCAAGTCTACAAATGCACTACAACATGAGAGAAACAACAATGTATATAAGCCATTTCTAACAACACCTAACCATTTTCATGAACATGTATATAAGGAAATCATGGAAACATACTATTCACACATGACTTCACATAAGAGCAAACCACGAGGAACTTATCATCTCAAGCTTGAATAGGAGTAGAAGGAAAGGATGAGGACATTGGGACATCTCATTGGCCCTTGGCCTCCCAAGTAGCACTCTTAACCAAATTCCTCACTAAAGAAACTCCACACTACTTCATGGAACAACTTCTTTGTTCATCTATTTCTTAAATTGCTGGTCTATGACCTCTATCGGTACTTCTAAATTAGAGAGGTTCTCACTAAGCAACTATAGCTCACAATCAACCTTTACTAACACCACTCAAGATCTCGCATTAGCCTAACACAACGGGTCTAAACTCCTCAAACTGATTACACCTCTTAAGGTGAGAACATCAAGCAAGCCTAACTCATGAACATTAAGAACACTCAATGGCTTTATTATCTAAGCACATTTCCCCCCACTTGGGAGTAATCCTAAACAAACTCTTTACAACATTACTTCTTTCAATTCTAAGGTCGGAGCAAGTCATCACTTAGATTTCTCATCATCACACAAAACGATTCTAAACCATTGTGAATTACACTCTACCCTTCTTAGAGAAGTCTTTTCACTCAACCCATCTAGGCATTTCTTAAACACCCTATTCAACCACTCTATCATCATACCTCCAAAACTCATCATGACTAAGTCGGGTTATACGAACAACTAAACATAACTTCACAAACACCTTACTAGGTAGGCACACTATCTCCCTCTTGGGAGTAAGCCTACACAAATTCTTCTAAACACCTATCATAACATAAAGGCAACAATAAAGCATCATTCATACTAAAGACAACATCAAAGCCTATCATCTCAAATCTACCAAGTCACATATCCATAATTGGCATCTCAACCAACCTTTCTCCCTCACTCCTTATAGCATAACCATTCTAACAGTCACATCCTAAAGACCATCGGATAAGGGATAAGAGAGAGAGCTTATAGATCTATGGTACGACTTGGAGAATGAAGAAGTAAAGTTTCCTAAACATCCAATAGCCTCCTATTCATAAAAGTGGCGCGCTTCACATTTATGAACAAGACTCTACTAGATGTGGTTTGATACATCCTACAATATCCAAGAACCTTATGCTCTGATACCAAGTTTGTCATGACCCAGAAGTACCCCCTAGACGTAACATGGCGTAGTTGACCCCGAAGGCGACACATACAAGCCTTTAGCATATCCTCAACATAAGATAATAGAAATACAGGAAAATTTAAGACTTTTACAATCTAAGTCATTTTTCATAAAAGCAAGCGAAAAACTTTCTACACTTTGTCTCAAACAATCTAATACAACTTTTTAGAATAAACTCTTGGGACACATCCCATACAATAGTCTTAACATGAAAATAAAAGACATAAAGGTAAAGTGGGTTTTGTCCTCAAAGCTATGAGGACTCACCAATTCTTCAACTCCCCTAGATCCTTGGAAACCTAGCCTTCAAAGCAACTCAATCTCCTCAACCCTATATTTGATTAGAATGTAGCCAATATGCGTTAGTAAAAAATGTACCAAGTATGAAAGCTAGCATAACATCATAAGAGCATCTCAAATGGTTAGTCAACATAAGACATAATCATATGAGATAATAACATAGTCATAACATAAATAATCATAGTCATAGAATGGTCTCCAACATAGGACTCATATAAACATAAGTCAACATACGGCATAGTTAATGAGCATAGGAGATAAGTCATAATAGTAATAAGCTAAGTCTTCAACATAAGCATCACATAAGCATAATTGGTTCTTTGTCATATCTATCATAATAGAACCATTCTCAAGTAAACTTAAAAGCATACAAGGGTAAAACATTAATAGCATCCCATAATACCACCCAAGCCAAGTATCCATTTTTGGTCATCTTAATCATAGTCTATATGCATGGTCTAAGTCTTTAAGATTTTCTACCATAAGGGAACCATACTCCTAAATGACCTCAAAGCACACTTGTGCAATGTATGAAAAGCATCCAATAATACCCTCCACACTAAGCATAACCTTGAAGTCATCATAGTAATATTTACTCTACCTTGGTCTCATTACTAGCTTACTTCATAAGGACAAGGGAACTATCACCCTAGTCAATTATATCATGTCAAGGAAGGAAACTATAGCATAATCCTATCTAAGCATACATTATAGAAGACAACACTCATAAGGTAATCTTAAGTCATACTTGTGTAATGCATAAGAGGCATCCCATACTACCCCTCATACTAAGTACTCCTTTAGATCATCATACTCATGTTCCTTAATTAGGGACTAGCCCTATTTTTAAATCATGGAACACTAGGAGACACTTCACTAGGTATATATTTGTACCTTCTTGTTTGAACCCTAAGAGATACTATACTAGGTACATCTTAGTTAATCATATTGGAATTTCTACGAAATGCTACTTAAAGCATAATCTAAGTTAATTAAACTTGAACTCTTGGAGATGGTACTTAAAGTATGATCTTAGTTCATTATAAGGTTGGACCCTATGAGATACTTATTTTTAGCGTATCTAGGTTCAATATCATTATGGACCCTTTGAGGCACTACTTAAGCAGATCTAAGTCCATTATACTCTAGAACATTATGAGGTTCTTCACTAACTAGTCTTAGTCCCTCATTACTTAGAACCCTAGGATATACTACACTAAGTATATCTTAGTTCATTAAGGTTGAATCCTAGGATATACTACTCTAGGTATATCTTAGTTCATCATGTTTGAACTCTAGGAGATACTACTTAAAGCATACTCTTAGTTCATTTAGTTTGGTCTCTAGGAGATGCTCCTTCAAGCATAATCTTTAGACCATTATTTGCATTGGACTCTAGGAGATGCTACTTAATGCATAATCTTAGCCCATGAGGTTTGAACTCTAGGAGATACTACATTGAGCACAATCTTAGTTCATTACCAATCTTGTTTAATTGGGATATAGCCTTAACCGACATGAGAACATATGAGTTATCACATAATCTTCAATGGTGTAACCCACACCATTAAGGCTGGGTAAAATTGCCAACATAGGACCAGTTTGTTAGCTTAGTCGGATCCACTAGCTAACTTTCCTACGGGGAATGTAGTTATGGGATACAAAGATTGCTACTAAAAACCCAAACTTCACTAGGTGAGGCTTCCATCTCATGAGACACACTTAAGGAAATCAATACTCTTCTAGGTTAGAGATCCCATGTGGGAAACCCAAACTAAACTAGGTGGGAACCTCCATGAAAGCCCAAACTCAACTAGGTGGGAACCTCCATCTCATTTAAATATCCACTCGGTGCTAGGCATAAATCCCATGAGATAATCAGTAAGTCTCTACTTTGACCCAAGTTTATGGAAAGAGGTTCTTCACAACCAATCCATGCTAATACCTCTTTTAGACTATGTGTGAGCAACTATCACCATCCATGACCTAGGTATAAAGGCCCTCTAGCCTTAGGTTCAATTAGTTAAGAGAAGTCCTTCAACTCTAGAACCATTACTATATCATAAGTCTTTCATGTTAAGTTCATATTCATACTTAGTATCATGTCTAGAATTCTACATTTGACAAGGATATCATCATGACCTTACTGATCCTATCACTTCCTACAATCTATGGTTCATATGATGAGTTAAGTAGGTAAAGGTGTCTCAACACAATCCTATTCATTAGCCTAAGACTCATACGTAGGTTTTACTCTCAAAGCCTTAGGATCTAAAGTTAATCATATTAGCTTCTTTCTTAAGCCCTAATGATCATCATTCATAACTAGGACTCCTATTTCTCAATTATTCTACATCATGGAAGCATATTATGAACCTAGATTACAAAACATTCAATCACATTCTTTAATACTAGGTGATTCTAGTCATAATTTGCCTTAAAGGTTCAATTTCATCTTTACAAGTCAAGATCAATCACGTAGTATAGAGTCTAGTTCAATTCATGTCTAGATATTCCTAATCTTTATCAATTACTACACACAACATTGAATTAGGAAGATCACCTATGATCCTTTAATTTTGCCTCTAATGGCATAAACCCACAAAGATCACATTCATCAATTTAGATTAGGGTTTACCATAGAAATCACATGAATTCATCATAATATAATTAAACAAATCTACATCAATCATAATTAGATGTTATCCACTAGATTGGAATCACATCCAAACCCTACCCACAATGCAAGCACAACCCTAGCTAGAATTGGGCTTTTGATTTCACAAGTGGGGAAACTATGGGGTCTCTATGGGTGAAAGAACCAATAGATGATTAAGCTTCATATACCTTTAATCAAATCCCTAAACAAAGCTTGAATCAATGTTGAAAATCTCCCTAAGTTGCTGCCCCAACTTCCTTTCTTCTTCTTCTTCTTCTAGAGAGAGGATTTCTTCGAGAGTAATTTGGGATATTTTGATGAATTAGTTAAAGTGATTAGTTTAGGGGTGTATTATACCTATATATTTGGTTTATTAACTGATTATCCTACCTACCTTAACGCCTAATTAAATAACTAATCAATTCCCAAACCCCTAACTTAAAACTAAAAGTCACAAAACTGTGACCACCTACGCCCACCCATCCACGGACCATGGATGGGTCTACTGGCCATTGTTTGGTCTCGTGGTTGAGGTCTTCAGCTTAGAAGTTGCAGGCCTGTGCAGGCGTTTATCCCTACCGATGACCTATGGGGCGTGGATTGATCTACTGGTCGTAGATGGCCATCCGTATGTCACTATATTTGACAAATATTTGGGACTGTTTTGCGGTCCTCCTCAAGGACCACTCCTTGGGGGGTCGTACTCGTATGTTTAACCCCTAAAAGCCCTATTCTAAGTATGGGAACCATTTATCTTGATTTTAATGCTCATACGACACTCCACAACTCTTACCAAAGGCTCTAGAGCTCATTAGTTCAACTCACCAAATTACGGGGTGTTACAATACTGCTCAGAATTATATCGATAGTTCATGACCCATGGGGGACTCATGAAATTCATATAGCAACACAGACGATCTCCATGTGTCTGTGCGGATGATCTCAACGCACTATCACAAAACTAAATGATTTCCACACGGACGATCTCCACGTGCCCAAATTATAATCTTAACATCTCACAATCCCCAGCACAGATGATCTTCACGTGCCAAACTTATACTCAATATCATGTCAATGCATGTGCACAATATGATTTCAATAATAAAGGATGCCGATGAATATCAACTAATCAATTATCAGTATGATATATAATAACCTAAAATATAAAAAATATACAGGTTTAATAAAGAAACACAATCACATGAAAGAATTCAAGTCAATGATATATTAGGTAAAGCCCATATGCTTTTGCATTATCGGATTACAATATGCATTCTATAGTAATAAACTTTCCCTATAAAACACTGGCACTCGTACCAATGCGTGTCACATCATTGGTACGAGACCCCCATCTTTCACCCTAACCCATGGTCTATTCAATTTTTAATCTTTAATTATAAAAACGTCCTTCAACAAAGTTTGAAAGTCTTAACATACCTTGAATGTCGAACATCTGTCACGAATCTTCAACATTTTACCTTTCCCTTTCTTAATGCTTCAGAATGTTCCCAAATCTATCAAATATGCAATATTCATAAGAAAATGAGGTCATAGATACCCCTATTACTATATGTCTACCCTAGATCCAAAACTCACCCTAACCTATACTTAAGTTCCTAATCATGACGTAAAGTCTCATATTTGTCCTAAATTTTTAAGCCTAGGGTTGAGTCTCAATTCCTCCAAATATCCTAAATTAATAATATTGATATAATATAGTATCTCTAACATCTAATGATCGCAAGAATTTTCGATAGAAACCAATATAAAATTTTACAAAAAGGATGCTACACTTTTAAAACAATAACACTCTAGTTCCCTTCCAAAATAGACTGTAATATGCATCTAATGATTACCTAATGATTAACCCCTCAACCCTAATATGTTTTGATGTAAGATTCTAATTTGGTCAACTTCAAACGACCATATCTCAAGTCTAGGATGAGTTATGTTTTTATACATTTGAGCATTAGGTCTACGTATTATTGGGAGTAATATTAAGCACTGATATGGGGATGGTTTCAGACAACTCAAAATCCTCATATGTCATTTATGCCAACATGGGTAAACGATCATATTTTTTAGATTATTCCTTATTGATTTTAAGAATAGCTTAGTGGATCCACTTAGTTAAGGATGTTCTATACCCCGGGAAGGTATAGGACTGTTCTGACATCATGGACAAGATGAAGTATCATCACGTAGATCATAGTGATGGTTGTCGGTTAGAGAATCTCCCAAATAAGAGTAAGGAGTTTATTATTATATTTTTATATACATTTTAGTTATTATCTATTGTTTTAAAAGATTTATATATTGTATATTTTATAGTGTCTTTCATGTTGAGTTGAGTTGAGGTGAGCATGTTTTTCCTTTCTATCCATTCAACTATATATCCCTATATACCGTTATCCAAGAGAGCTTTTGAGCTAGTTTTTGAGTAATAATCTCAAACCACAGAGTAAGAGTTATGTTTTTAAAAATATGTGTTGAGTATATTTTGGGAGTAGTATTGAGCACCGATATGGGGATGAGTTCATAGTAACTCAGGTGTCCAGAAACCATGTAGCCATCGTGGATAGAAAGGGTCACACGTTTTAGATGATTCTTTAATGCTTTTAGCATAGACTAGTGGATCCACCTAGTGGAGAGGTTCTATGCCCCGTCAAAGTATAGGGCAATTCTTGCAGCGTGGGCGAGAGGTTGTATTATCACATAGCTAATAGTGATGGTTGTCGGTTAGAGAAACTCCCAAAGAGATATTTTGTATTCTTATATACACATAGTTTACTTTGTATTTTCATATAAAAGAAGATTTTATTTGGTATCCTTGCATACAAACTAAGTTGCTTTCTACTGTTTTAAAAGCTTTCCATGTATTGCTTATGTATTGTTGCTTTATACTGAGTTGAGTATCTTATTATTTTGTTGAGCCTTATTTCACTGAGTTGAATATCTTATCATTATGTTGAACTATGTTCTTTCACTTGAGTTGAGTTGAGAAGAGGTAAGTATGTTTCTTTTCCACCAGTTCAAGCTTATGTTTATGCTTTAGAATTCCCCTTACATGCTCGTACATTCAACGTACTGAGCCATTTGGCTTGCATCTTTTCATGATACAGATAAAGATATTAAGGGTCATCAACAGGAGCTTCGTTGATAGAACATGGAGTTTGAGTTAGCTATGGTGAGCCCCCTTGCTTCTAGAGGATTTCATTTACTCTTTCAGTTTTGTCAAGATGTCGTGGGTCTTGTCCCGACTTCCATCTTTGTCATTTAGAAGCCTCATAGATAGAAAGTAGAGTTTGAGAAGTCTGTTTCATTTATTTTATTAAATATTTTAAACACTTGAGTTGCCTATTTCTGGCGAGTTGATTATATTATTTTATTTAGAATTAATCTTTTGAGTTAACAATTTTGTAATTGAGTTTATTGATTTTATTTCAGTTTTTAAGTTTTTGTATGCTTAGTTATTCTTACGCTTGTAGTCAGCCAGATTGAGGATTTGCTTGGGTATCATTAATGGTTCTAGAGTGTCGGCACGTCCAGGGAGTAGACTCGGGTTGTGACAATAGAAAGTGGAGGAAAACATATTACACAATATAACTTGGAGGCAAATGGAGCATTACTTGGAGACAAAGGAATTAAACTTGAGGACAAAGTATATTAATACTTTGTAATTAAGTTTATGAAATAATGTAACACCCCAGATTTTTTTTTAATTAAGACTTGAACCGTCCTTCGTTGTGAGAAGGATTTTACCGAGGAATTTAAATTTCTTAAGTGTTAAGTTCACTAGATGTAGCACCTTGAGTTTGAAAAAGAACTAGATTGGAAGTAGCAAAATCTGAAATTTGGAGAGTTAAGTTAAGTATGAGTTATGGGTCAAATTCAAACGACCATAACTCCTAGATAAAGATGAGTTAAGTGTTCTACGAGATTCCGTAGGAAATACCTTTGAATTATCTTTCCAACGCCACCGAGTTTGCTCAGTTTCGAGTTCGTATGAGGGAGATATGTCCATTCGAAGTTGGGCTGTCTAGGTAAGGAGAGTCAAAACCGGATTTTAGAGGGGTATTTTGGTCTTTTCCTTACCCAATCGGATTTAATTCGGTTTTTTTAAAATTTTAGGGGTCTAATCTGATTAGGTTCAGTTTTATAATCCTAGTCTACCCCTAGGATTTTAGTTGAGAGTTCAAGAAGAGAAAGGAAGAAGAGAGAAGAGGAGAAAAGAGAAAGGATCGAAGCGTTCGTCGAAATCTTAAGAGTTGTTGAGGATTGTCGCCATGGGTTTGATCCCTAAGAGGTATGTAAGCTTCCATAGTGATGGGTTAGTTCACCCACACACCAATCATGTTATTTTCAGCGAAATTTCATTCTTGAAGTTGAAAGATTAGAGTTCTTGATGAGTTCTTGATAGGTGTTCCTCAGGTTCATTCTAAATCTTGTTATGTTGGGTTGTTTTCTGATTTCTTGAGATAAAATTGACTAAATTGAGTTTTATTTTCAGTAGATTAGAGTGTAATTAAATTAAGTAATCGAATCCAAGTGATTGGGGAAGAAACCGTTCAATTCTAGGCGAAATAGGGTGAGAAAACGAGCAAGGAAACTTGTTGAATTTTCTGGGTTGGGGCCTGGCGCGATGCGCCTGCCAGAGCGCCCCAAACCCACCTCTGAAGTTTAAGGGCTGGCACCCCGCGCCACCCATAGCCCCAGGGCCTCCTACCCCATCCAGTTTGTCGTCGGTTGCCCCGTTTGAGTTCTTTTAAATATACTTCTTGAAAAGAAATATAAACGATCGTATGCAATATATTTACCCAACTATGAGTCGGGGTCGATCCCACAGAGAATATGGAAGAATATTATCAATAGCAAATATTTAACTCGATAGTCGTTATATAAAAATGGGGG
>JAJOOO010022133.1:0-25166 GCA_029582685.1 Solanum piurae
CATGTATAAAGTCTAGAAAGTCTTCCGCTTGCTATTTTTTTATGCAATGTTTTTCTTGGTAAAGAAAGTTTTAAATTCCTTATGGTTTTAGTGTCTATACGATGAATGAATGCTAAGAGGCTTGTATTAGACCTCTTCGAGGTCGAGTACGCCGGTTACGACTAGAGGGTGCTCCCGGGTCGTGACATAGATGTTCCTATTGTTTCTCATGATGTTTATTTAACTTATGAATTATGTTAAGTATTACAAGACAACCTTTTTAAAACTTCTCTTTGAATGTCTAAAACTCATCTATTTAAGCTTTTGCGTATCTTTAGGGGTCATGTGAGTCATAGTTAGCTAGGCCAAGGGTTCACTTGTGGATCAAAAATGATTTTCTAGTGTCGGTCACGTCCAAAGGGTAGGCTCGAGTCGTGCCAAATGAGTTCCTAAGGCCTTGAGCAACATTTTCAAGTAGTAAATTTCGAATTCAAACCATATTTTCGAATTTGAATCTTGAGTTAATTGACCCATTTTTCAAAGTGAATGATGAGAGTATTGTTGTTTCCGCAAATTTATTGTGAATACTTGTTTGTTTTAGAGTGTGTGGCCTTTGACATTAATCGGAAGGGGAAGACTCAAATCTTGGAGGGATTAATTGATTGATTTAAGACAAATTATCTCCTAAGCCTTGTAATCTAGTAGAATTTGCGTATTCCCTTCATTGTGTGTGTGTGTTGGGAGTAATGGAAATGAGGTGAATAGTTAATTGTCCACGTGATAAATCTTAAAAAATAAAAAAAAGATTGAAATGAAAAAGTTATGTGTTGATCATAATGTTTGTGAATTGCTTTGTTATGACCCCTTTTTGATTGATTGATGAAATACTTGATAGCATAAATGCGAACTTGGATTGCATAAATTGTTGTCTCTTCCGTGTGCTGTGATATTGCTTGTGTGCATTGATTGCTGGACACTGTGATGAGACATGTGAGGGTTATGATGCCAAGGTCATTTCTGGCAAGTGTTTATGATGTCGAGGTCACTGTCGGCGAGTGCTATGATGCCGAGTTCATTTCTGGCAAGTGTTTGTGATGTCTAGGTCATTTTTGACTAGTGAGTTGATATAAGGCCAATGAAAAATTGTTCCAGCTAGAGATTAATTATGTGATTTGATGCATTTTGATGTTTATGTATGACTTACTTGTTAATTGTGATTGATGAACTTGTTATGTGTGATTGATCTACTTGATATTGACATTGGCTTACTTGATGCGTGTTGAATTGTGACTATTGAGCCTTCTGAGCTGTAAATTGTAGAACTGTTAGATTGAGCTGATTTCTGTGTAGATTGTAGTTTGAGGAGGTTCGATTAGAATGGAAGGCGTATTCAATTTCTAACTAGTTGCTTTGTTTATTAGGTTGCTTGCTGGGTACCATATTGTTGGTACTCTCTCCTTTCTTCTACACTTGTGTAAGTTCTGAGGCCGTTACTGTGTGATCGTCCTTTTTCTCCTATTTTCTGAGGTTTGTCAAGGGACTATTGAGAGGTAGTTGATTGTCATTCCGGTGGATCCTCTTTTTCCTTTTCTTTATGCTTTGTTCTATTTGAGATACAAAGGTCGAGACTTGTACTTATTTCTTAATTTCGCACTTTATGTATTTGTAGCTTGTACACGTGACAACCAGATTTTGTGGTTTTAATAGAAAAAAAAAGTTTTTCTGCTTTTATCTTGTTCTTGCTTTATCTTTTCATTTATTTTCGTTTCGGTTGATGCTGACTTGTGTTGATGGAAATAGACAAGTGTCATCACATTCATTTTTTATTTGTGACAGTAGCATTCAAAATTTTCAAAGTTAATATCTTAAAAGGTCACCAAACTATGAAAAGTTATCTAATAAAATAATTGAATTTAATTTTGTATTAATAAAATCTTTCAACTTTAACACATTTATCTTTTAAAATAATTCAACTATATTTATCATTAGAGTAGTGTTTTTAGGCAAAAATTCGTAAGACATCCAAATTTGTGGATTTTATTCGGAGAAGTTACGGGTTGGCAAGTGGCAGATCTGGGGAAAACTCAGTGGTTCCCGGCTCTACTTAACGCCGGGAAATCAGTGAATATGGTTGGGGAAAAGGTGGTAATTGTATTTGATTTTGATTGGACTCTCATTGACGATGACAGCGATAGATGGATCGTCGAGAATATGGGTCTAACCCATTTGTTCAACCAGCTCCGACCAACTTTACCTTGGAATGCTCTCATGGTCACTCTTGATTTTTCTTTTGTTTTTGTTTTTTTAATTAACAGTATTGGTATTTTGATTTGATTTGATTTGATTTGATTTGTAACCCCAATTAATGTTATGTTGGTGGGTTATCCAGCAGAATTTTGTTTTTTCAATAGCTAGATTGGTTACTATTTTCTGATTCAACTATCATTTCCTAACAATGTGTAGTATCTGATGTTTAGGATAGGATGATGGAGGAGCTGCATTCACAGGGTAAAACTGTTGAGCAGATAGCTGAATGTTTGAAGCAAGTTCCGTTGCATCCTCGGACAATTTCAGCCATACAATCAGCTCATGATCTCGGGTATGTATTTCTAAATTGTCATTTTGATTGATATATTGGATATTTAGATGAAATTGTTGCTTTTTTCTAATTACATTTGTGGTTATTTCAGATGTGACTTAAAAGTAGTTAGTGATGCCAATCAGTTTTATATCAAGACTATATTGAAACATCACGGATTATACAGATGTTTCTCGGAGGTCATTACTAACCCAACATCAGTAGATGGAGAAGGTAGATTGAGGATCTTTCCTTACCATGATATGACGTCTTTTCATGGTTGTAATCTATGCCCTCCTAACTTATGCAAGGTATCCTAACATCCATTTTGTCATTCTCTGAAACTTAAAGAAATTACTCATCTCAATGCTCGAGTAGTTTTGTGGTCAGATGATGAATTCCTATACTTCATGCTAGATGTGTTCTATAGAAATAAGAAAAATCATCAAAACTTTGCAAGTCTCAAATGAAATGGATTTGTTTCACTTTTCCCAATTTTGAATGCGTTAACCATTGTAGTAGTCAATACTTGTAGCTGTTGAGATAATTCGTGTATTGCTATATGATGTTTCCTTTCATTTTAATTTGTTCTTACTTGCTTAATCCATATTAAGTTTGCAAAGGCGTATGATCCCGTGGAAAATGGTCCTTGTGTCTATCTCTCTTACCATTTCAAAACAAGTTTGCTTGAACTTTCAAGTCTTGATATCTCCCATGCATAAGATATTTCTGCTTGACCTTTAATTAGTTTTGTATCATCTTCGATAACAACTGTGGTTAGCTGTTGTGAAGGTTATATTGATGAAATTGTGAATGCAGCCTTCTTAAATTATACCTTATAGGTGAAGGAAATTTTAGAACTACAAAGCTTTCAGGCGTTTATGGTTGCGTCTTTATTTCCTTTGTCTTTGACCATGTCTCATAGGATTCTTCAAATGATCTAAAGACATATTTTCATTGCTACTAACAGTGCCTCCCATGACATTTTGACGTGATTCTTACCATTAAGTAGTAAAATTTTGCTATACTAGTCCCAATAATGCATTCGCTTAGCAAATATCTAAAATATCAGCTATTCTTTTGCGTAGGGTCTTGTTATTGAGCAGATCCAAGCTTCCATGAGTGAGAAAGGGAAATCAAGATTCATATATCTTGGAGATGGGAGAGGTGATTACTGCCCAACGTTGAAGCTCGATAAAGGAGACCATGTAATGCCAAGGAAGGGCTTTCCATTGTGGGATCGCCTGCTAAGTGATCCAAATCTTTTGAAAGCAGACTGTCATGAATGGAACAATGAGGAAGAACTAGAAAGCATCCTACTCCAGCTTATTGAAAAAATATACAAGGAATAGAACATTAACATTCTTGATAACAGTCTATTTAAATTGTCAGTGTAGCCCCAAGGCCTAGCTCAAGTATTTATGGCTTAGGTCACAGGTTCAAGCCCCACACCATGCAAAGCGAAGCCCGGTATTTAAGTGGAGAAGGGTAGAGAGGCGGGCCCATTATCCACCGAGTTTAGAAGACTGTGATTGGTCCAAAGGGCAGGTCACAAACGGATTTCTCGGTTATCAAAAAATAAAATAAAAAATAAAATAAAATTGTCAGTGTATATCTCCCTCCAACATTTTCCAGATTGAGGCCAGCCAGTAGGTTTGTGCACTAATTTGATATCTGTTAATTTCAGCTTTATAGGTGATTTTGGTCTATTTAAGCACTGTGCTTCAAGGCTCAAGTTGGGGTGGGCGCTTCAGACCGGATGATAACAGTACCACAACAACTATGCCTCGGTTCCAAACAAATTGATGTTATGAATTTTCATTCACCATGTTAATTCATTTAAACTCATACTAGTCAAATATAGGTGTTTTGTACATGTGTATTGCATTAATTAATAACAAATGTTGCAACTCATACTTGCCTCTACTTATTTGTTGCAATTTACAACTCACTACTTTTCAGTAAAAGAAGCATTACAGAGACATCCTTAAGATATTATCCATAATTTCAATTTTTAGGTTTATATACATATACCAAATTTGATCCATAAAAAATTACCCCTTGTGTCCATCTCAAGTTAATATTTCCTTCCTAATGAAAATCATGACAAAAACTTAATTTTACTTTCTAATTATTTTCAAAAAAGAAGAAGAAAATTGCTATAACTTAATAAAATTGTAATTAATTTTAAAGTTTAAAATGTTAAGGACTTTTAATATAATTAAAACTAGTATATATACCTGCACGATGCGTGGATAATATAAAAAAATTATTAATCACATATATTGTAATATGACTTATATTAGTATATCGGATCTCATTCTGTTATCAAAATCTCTATTATCATCTAATTTTGTAACACAATATAATTAAATCTCCATGTAATTGAAGAACGAAC
This sequence comes from Solanum piurae, assembly GCA_029582685.1. Lineage (NCBI taxonomy): Eukaryota > Viridiplantae > Streptophyta > Magnoliopsida > Solanales > Solanaceae > Solanum > Solanum piurae. The sequence goes on from JAJOOO010022133.1 coordinate 4,956, forward strand.
ACATGATCATTTAATAACTTGTGCTATATAAATTAGAGATAAGTATTGAACACCCCTAAACTTGACGTGAATTATTACTTTAGTCCCCCGACTATTGACAGCCTTAAAAACACCTCTCTACTTGATTAATTAGTTTAAAAAACCCTCTCTTATGCCACATGTCATCCATCTATGCGTATATGTGGAATTTTCTGTTGATGTGGCGTACACAGAGATATATAGAGTAAAAAAGAGAAAAAAACATTTAAATAATTAAATGCTAAAATTTAGTAAAGAAGAATTCTTTTTAAAAATTAATTTTTTTCTTACCTTACCCCATTCCCTGCCCAAGTACCCCACTCCCTCACCCCCCAAAAAATTTTAAAAGTTTTTTTAAAAAAACACTTTTTATTCAACACCACCGAGTACCCCGACTCCCCCTCCCGCCTTTCCTCCTCAAGAAAATAATTACTTTTAAAATAAAATATATATTTTCTCATCCCACCTATCTCCTCTCAAAAATAAATAAATTAAAAGACTTTTTTGGGGTAGGTGGGTAGTGAGATGTGAGGCTAGGGGTACTGGGTAGAGGATGGAGTGGGGTGATAAGAAAAAAATAAATTTTTAAAAAGAAAAAAAGTTCTTTTATCTTCTTAAATTGCTAAATTCTTAACTTTTAATTATTTAAATGTTCTTTAAATATTTTTATATATATGCATGTGTATGCCACGTCAACAGAAAATGCCAGATATATGCACATGTAGCATAAGAGAGGTGTTTTTAAATCCACTTAATCAAGTAGAGGGGTATTTTTAAGGCTGTCAATAGTTGAGAGACTAAAATAATAATTCACGCCAAATTTAGGGGTGTTCTCAATAGTTATTTCTATAAATTACGTAACTAAGCAAACATCTACTAGTGAATCACTTTTTTTTAGGTAATAATAGATATTTTATATATAACTAGAAAAAAAGATGTCACGACCCAGGGGTACCCCCTAGACGTAACATGGCGTAGTTAAATACAAGCCCTTAGCACATTCTTAACATAAGATAATAGAAAATACGAAAAAATTCAAAACTTTTACAATCGAAGTCATTTTTCATAAAGCAAGCGGAAGTCTTACTAAAATCTTTGTCTCAAACAATCTAACATAATACATGAATAAAACTCTTGGGACGCATCCCATACAAAGTCTAAACATAAAGAAAAGACATAAAGGAACGTAGTGGGTTTGTCCTCAAAGCTATGAGGACTCACCAATCCTTCAACTCTTCTTGATCCTTGGAAACATAGCCTTCAAAGCAACTCAATCTCCTCAACCCTACATTTGATTAGAATGTAGGCAATATGTGTTAGTATAAAATGTACCAAGTATGAAAGCTAGCACATCATCATAAGATCACCTCAAATGGTTAGTCAACATAAGACAAAAGCATAAGAGATAATAACATAATCATAATCATAAGCATAATCATCAAAGTCATAGCATGGTCTCCAGCATAAGCTTCATATAAAAATAAGTCAACATAAGACATAGTTAATGAGCATAGGAGATAAGTCATAATCATATCGACATAATTGACTCTTAGTCATCATTACCATAATAACACCATTCTCAAGTAACCTCAAAAGTATTCAAGTGCAAAGCAAGAATATCATCCCATAATACCACCCAAGCCAAGTATCCCTTTTTAGTCATATTAATCATAGTCTACATGCATGGTTAAGTCATAAGTCTTTCTACCATAAGGGCACCGTACTTCTAAGGAACCTCAAGACACACTTGTCCAATGCATGAAAGGCATCCCATAATACCCTTCACACTAAGCATAGCCTTGAAGTCATCTTAGTCATATTCACCCTACTTTGGTATTACTTAATAGCTTACCTCATAAAGATAAAGGAACTACCACCTTAGTCAATCATGTCTTGGAAGGCAGCTATGACAACTACCCAAGCTAAGTCATACTATGTGTGGGAACCCTTCATACCTAGCCTTAAGTCATACTTGTGCAATGTATGGATAGCATCCCATACTACTACCCACACTAAGTACTTCTTTAGACTACCATGAATGTTCATTAGTTGGGGACTTATCCCTCTAGTCTATTTACCTCTTCAAGGCTACCAAGGAATAACTCCCTAATAGGCTAGACCATGCTATCATCTTACTAACATAACTAGGTTAAGATAAGCTAACTACCTTGGAAGACACACTAGCATGCAAGTCCAAGCTACTCTAGGAAAGGTACAAGTGTCCTACCCTAGCTACCATGAAATAGTCCCAAACCAACTAAATCATGCTACCCTTACAAGTGTACTAGGTTACAAATGCAAGCTATCCATATGGGAGTATATTTATCAACCCTAAGCTATCCTTAGGAGAGTTATGAGTCCTCAATCTCAAGCTACCATGACTAATCTTAACTCAAGCTATCCTTGAAATGCATTTTACAATGCAAATCAAGCTACCCTTAGGAGAGTATAAGTCCTCTATCCCAAAGCTACCATGAAATGGTCTTGGCCAAACCAAGTCAAGCTACCATGAATGCATCCTAACAATGCTAGTTCAAGCTACCCATATGAGAGTATAAATCCTCAATCCTAGGCTACCATGACTACTACTACCTCATGCTACCATGACATGCATCCTACAATGCTAAGTCAAGCTATCCTTAGGAGAGGATAAATCCTCCATCCCGAGCTACGAACCTTGGTCTTATCCTACTAAGCCAAGCTACACATGAAGGGAACATATGTCACAACTTTAAGCTATTCTAGTCTAACATGCTTTGATTCATTTTAGGTTATTAAGAAAACCTAGAATCCTTCTACGTGAGAGAACCCTTGGATCTCCTAGCAATTCATGCCTAAGTGTGTAAGAGAAAGAGAATACACAACAAGATCACATCATATTGACTTTACCCCCAAAGCCCTAACAATGATGGATACAAGCCCTACTTTCAAGCTCAACTTCATTCTATCATGATCCATGACTAAATTACAAGCTATTCAGTCACATTGTTCATTAGAAGGTGATTCTAGTCATACTTGATCATAAAGGTTCAATTCTAGCTTCACAATTCAATATCCTTCCTATTCAATCAATTCTAGGTCAATTCATTATTAGATGATCCTAAATATGATCAATTAGTACTCAAGACATTGAAATAGGAAGATCACTTTAGAACCTTCAATTTTGCCTCTAATGACATAAACCCACAAAGATCACATTCATCAATTTAGATTAGGGTTCATCATAGAAATCATATGAAATCATCATATTATCATTAATAAAAGCTAAATCAATCATAATTGGGTGATATCCACTAGATTTGAATCACACCCAAACCCTACCCACAATGCAATCACAACCCTAGCTAGAATTAGGTTTTTGAGTTCACAATTGGGGGATTTCTATGGGGGCTCCATGGGTGGAAGAACCCATGGATGAATAATATTCACATACCTTCAATCAAAGCCCCAAACAAAGCTTGAATCAATGGTGAAAATCTCCCTAAGCTTCTGCCCCAACTTCTTTTCTTCTTCTTCTTCTAGGGAGAGGATTTCTTGGAGAGTAATTTGGTGTCTTAAGATGAATGAGCTAATGACTTAGTTTTAGGGTCTTATTAGGTATTTATAGGTGGTTATTTAACTACTAAACCGACCCTCTAAGACCTTAATTAAATAACTAATTAATTCCCAAACCCTAACTTAAAACTACACTTGCCAATACTGGTAGCATCTACGGATCCCCATCCACGGACCGTGGATGGGTTTAAGGGCCGTGGTTTGGTCTCATGGTTTGGTTCAGAGACTCATATTTTGCAGGCCAACTCAGGCCTTACCTACGCCCATGACCTACGGGGTGTAGGTTGATCTAAGGGGCATGAATTGGGGTCGTAGATCGAGCTATTTTGACACCTTTTTGGGCAGTGTTGGGGTCCTCCTCAAGGACCCCTTGGGTGGTCCTTGGGGAGTCGTACCTGGAAGTTTAACCCCTAAACATGTCATTCTAAGTATGGGAGACATTTATCTTGATTCTAACTCTCATACGACACTCCAAAACTCCACTACAAGACTCTACAACACACTAGTTCAACTCACTAGTTTCCTGGCGTTATAGTCGTATCTTGACGTTTAACCCCTAAATTCCTCAACCCTCACTCGGGAAACTATTTAACAACATTTAATCAAGTTTCCAACTTCAAACTCACATGTGAGGCTCTAGTTTCACCTACTAGATTCCGTCAAGCATTAACTAGGTCTTACTACTTTTTATGGGGTATTACAAAAGACTTAGTTGTTTAATACATAAATTACTGGGGGCATTCCCTATAGCTGAAAGTTGGCCCTTTATATGGCCATTAGTGTCATAATTAGTTAAAGAAATGCTCCTATCAAAACAAGTTCCAGCCTTGTTTGTCTCCATGGCTTCCATGGCACACAAAAGTGGAACTTCAAATAAAAAAATAATAAAGTTAGGAGCATAACAACTTGCCTTTTTTGGTTCCTTCTTTAGCCAGTGCATCTGCTATGCTATTTTGCTCCCTGAAGATATGTATTGGGGCCCAAAACATCCAGTTATTGCATCAAAGACCTCCATTCATAAATTATGTTAGTGTAGTGTAAATGATCATGTTGCAACATGGAGATTGCATTGGTAGAGTCAGTATTCAAGATCAGAGGAATTAAATTTCTACTCTTCGCAGGCCTAAGGCCAAATAGAATTGCCAAGAGTTCTGCTTGATAGGGGGTTGGTGGGGATGCATTTCTTATTGAATCTCGTAACTCAAAGGCCATTGCGGTCTATAATTACTCTCTCAGGGCCTGGACTTTCCTCTGTAGAGCCATCAGTATTAAGCTTGTAAGTGCCTCGAGTTGGTGGTTCCCATTTAACCTTGATGGTTATGTTATTCCTATGTTTTTTCATACTCCTTTTGGCCAAGATATGGTAACCTATCGCACTAGCGATGACATAGTTGACCTTGATATGGTATTTGTTTTTGTTGAACCATTGTCATTTCTGCTGGTGCATAGGTTCCAAAGGCTGAAGGGGGTGATGTCATTTCGAGTTAGACATTGGTTGAACTTCTTGTTATTTAAGGAGTTCTAGGTGTCGAGCCAGTTATTGGTGTTGAGGGTGGAAGATCCAGTTACAATATATCCAGTATGTGGCTATATTGTGTTATTGGGTAATAGTCCACTCAGTTGGAAGTCCAAGAAACAAGAAACCATATCCTTATCTTCAGCTGAGGATGAGTACAAGACCTGAGAAAGGTTGCAGGTGAATTGGTTTGGCTCAAAAGGTTACTTGAAGAGCTCACAGTGCCCTTATCAACTTCCATTGGTGTATATTGTGATAATCAATCAACTCTCCAAATTGCTCGAAATCCTCTATTCCATGAATGAACTAAACATATTGAAGTCGACTGTCACTTTATGAGGAATCAACTACAAGCAGGTCTTATATCACTACATCACATAAGCTCCAACAATCAACAACCATTTTGCCAAAGACATTGATTGGGATTAAGCATTCTACTACATTAAATAAGTTGTCTGTGTTCTCCACGCCTTCAACGGGAGGGGGGGGGTACTCATCCTTATGGATTGTGTCTATGGTAGTCAATTTAAACCTTTGTGCAGTGCTCACACATCTTTTCATTCTAATTGATAGAGCTAGTTTTATTTTGATGAAATAAAGTATACAATTGTGTTATATAAAAAAACATAAAGAATCTGGGCAACGTCATACTGTAGCAACAATTATATTATTTTTATAAACGCAAAAGTAGGTTAAACAAAATTTAAAATGCAAAGGAGATGAAGAAGTGCTATTTAATAAAACGCAAAATTTAAAACACAATCATATTACCAAGTTAGTATGCTTGCTTCGACGTTGCTAGATTTTGAGACAAATCATATAAAAGATGGGAAATGATGAGAGGAAAAAGTATAATCAAAAGCCCATATTTCTCGGTATTCCATTCACCTGAGAGCCACCAAGATGTACCATGATTTGTGGGTGATCTATTGGTGGAATGGGATGAAGAAGGATATTTCGGAGTTTGTGGATAAATGTCCTAACTGTCAATAAGTGAAAATTGAGCATCAGAAACCAGGAGTTTTGTCCTAAGACATTAGAATTCCTACTTGGAAGTGGGAAGATTTGAATATGGACTTTATTGTTGGTTTGCCTCGCAACCGGAAACAACATGACTCAATTTGGGTTATAGTAGATCGAATGATGAAATCAGCTCATTTCATTCCCGTCAAGGTTTCTTATTCGGTGGAGGACTATGCTAAGTTGTACTTGAGGGAAATGGTAAAGTTGCATGGAGTGCCTTTATCCATTATCTCTGATCGTGGTATTCAATTCACTTCACTGTTTTTGAGATCCTTCCAAAAGGGTCTTGGTACTCATGTTAAGCTTAGTACGACCTTTGATCCCCAAACTAATGAGAAAGCAGGCGTACTATCCAAACATTGGACGATATGTTGAGAGCTTGTGTGATAGATTTCAAGGGTAATTGGGATGATCATTTGCCTTTGATTGAGTTCGCCTGTAACAATAGTTATCACTCAAGTATTGGTATGGCTCCATTTGAGGCATTGTATGGTAGGAGGTGTAGATATCCTATAGGCTGGTTTGAGGTGAGTGAAGTTGCCATAATATATCACGACCCGAGCCTACACCCTAGACGCAACACAAGACTTCGAAAAGCCTCATACAAGCTTCATAACATTCATAAAATAAGACATATGAAAAATGGTACGGAATTTAAAAATTTAATCCATACAATTGAAAACTTATTTAAAACAACGGAAGTCTAACATTGTCTCACATGGCTATCTAATACATCTTTAGAATAAAAAATAAGGTCACAACCCTTTAACATAATCCGAAACTTAAAATGACAATAAAGGAAACTACTAAAGACTCTCATACGTCCTCGAATCTTGAGGACTCACCACTAGTGTAGAGATTAGTCAATCCAAGACTTACTCCAAAGAAATCACCTTAAGATTCGGAACCTACACTTTGTAGTAAAAATAGAAGAAATATGGGTTAGCACACAAAAATGTACTAAGTATGATGACCATGCAAAAATCATGCTTTAAAAGGACATTTTGGTTGAAAACCATGTTTTATGCCAATTTTGAGAAATATCATGAACTTTAGTATAAAAGGCATAAGATACAATCATATTCAACATGCATATCATTTCAACATAATAGAACCATCATCTGAGGCAACCCTAAGTTATACTTGTACAATGAATAAATGACATCCCATAATACCACTCATACTAAGTACTCCTTTGAGGCCACCATAGACAAGGAACATTCATATTGAATAAGTCATGACAAGGAAGCAACTCCTAATAACATTTCCAAGTGAAGCATTCATCATTACACTAAGCCTTTAAGTCAACATTCTCATTAGCTTCATTATGAACACATTCTTTTCTTTAGCCTTTAAGACATTAGAGAATCACACCATAGCCCTCTAAAAGCCTACTCGTGCAATGTATGAATGACATCCCATACTACCACCCACACGTCATAGAACCTCTTGAGTAACCATAGTACGTATCTAACATGATGGAAATAAGCATTAACCGACATAGATCATGTGAGCAAACCATGGAATCCGGTGTCTATCCCACACCGTAAAGGGTTGGTCTACTTGCCTAAGGTAGGACCGGTAACATTTTAGCTTAGGTGGATCCACTAACTAATAACCTATATGGCCACATAGTTTTGGGATAAGAAAGATGTTCATTGAAACCTGACCTAACGTCGGGAGAGCTTCCATCTTACCATATCCACTCGGTGCTAAGCTTACATTCCTATAGAGTAGTTCATTACTTTAACATCATTACACATTAAAGGGCGCCATAAGCCTACCGATTCAAGCTACATTATTTAACACATGAAAGGGATCCTTAAGCCTACCGATTCAAGGTACATCATTTGGATAGGGTGCCATAAGCCTACCGATTGAAGGTTTATCATTATCATTTATGGAAGGGTGCCATTAGCCTACCGATCCAAGACACATCATTAGAATAGTTCATAGACTCATCATGCAAGGGCAACCACCATTAGGTCTACCAATTCAAGACAAAGCCTAGAATACTTCATTAATCATGTATGAAAGGGCTACCACCATTAGGTATACCGATTCAATGTTCATTAAGTCAAGATACATTAGTTACACAAGAAGAGGATGCCCTAAGCCTACCAATTCAAGGTATAACATTACATTGAAGAAACCCTTCACAATACAACATCATCATTCACAAGTGTATAATTGAGAATAACCTTACAATAATACACAATTGCATTATAGACATGATCACATTACTTTCATTGAAATCATAAAGCATATACATAACATCATGATTATACATCAATCTTCATAAATTTCCCTTCAAGGCCATGAATCACAATTCACCAACACACCTAGAATACTACAATTTAGGCATGAATAATGAAATATTTCAATAAGCTCAATCAATATAGACATATTCTATTCACATGCTTCCATAATCAATCAACCCACATCATGAAGTCACAATTTAGTAATTTAGGAAATTCATTGGTTCTAGGGGGGATTTCATCTTAAATAAACAATTAAACATCAATTCATTCATAATTCATCATAAATAAATCTTTGAAAAGGTTTTGAAATTGAACCCATGACTTAGATTGAAACCCTAACTTTTGGGGGAATTTGGAAGCTTTGAAAACTTGTTTCGGAGGGACTCTATGGGTCAAAGCTACCCATAGATGAAGAGACACCATACCTTGGTTAAGAATGCCCAAGAAATTTGACGAAGAACCTTGAATTCATCCAAACTCTAGTTCCAATCTACTCTTCTTCTCCTTTTTTGAGTTTAGAGAGAGAAATATTGTGAGAGAGAAGAACTTTTTGATTGGATTTGGGTCTTGGGGGTTAAAGAAGTAAATGGGGTGGCTTATGACTTAAAATAGTTAGATAAGTGAAATAACATAGTATGAATCGACCCCCATTAATTAACTTATTAATTAGGAAATTACCAAAAAGACCCTCCCTAGGTATCCCACTTCCAGGCACCAGGAGAGGGCTCACGAGCCGTGGTCCTGCCCGTGGTCCTTGGGCAATGATTAAAGCTTGGGGTCTTGGCCTCCTTCATGCCAAGGCATGACCACGAGACCTTTCACGGACCATGGTCAAGACCACATGCCGTGGTGCAGTTCGTGTCCCTTGGCAGTAGCTTTGCCTCAATGCCTCGCTTCCCTCACACCTAAGGGGTCTTCACGAGCCCCTTTACGGACTGTGATCAAGACCACTGGTCGTGAAGGTGGTCGTGGTCTTGGGAAGTGCTTGGCCAAGGTTGGGTCAGCCTTGGCCTTTGGCTTAGGCTTTGCCCCTTTGCCTTGGCACTTGCCCTTGCAACCCTCAATGAAACCATAGATGGTCTTCTAACTACGAGGTCTAACACGTACCTTGACGTTAACTCAAACGTTTTGGCTCTAGTTCAACCTACTAGTTTTTTGAGTCGTTACATTATCTCCCCCTTGGGAACATTCGCCCTTGAATGACACTTCTAGCCACCTTATGGAATCAAAGACTCAAGACTAGAAGCCCATTATGAATGAGACATCAAAATAATGCACAAATCATAGGAGGAAACATCTACTCCATCTCAATATACTCAATGCAACACAAGGAAGTAGGAACTACATCCACAAACTCAATATGCATGAAAACTTCAACATTTCTTATTTCATTGGAGGAATTACCTTCTCCAATAGAAATCATGCTCATCATAACATCATTAAGCACATTATGGAATTAATCTCAAAAGCACATTTAAGCATGTTCAACAAGTCATCTCATGAAGCATATAGGCAACTCATACTAAATGCACATTAATCATGAGGAACATAAATCATAAATTCTCATTTTCTCATTAAAAAAGAATTCATCAAGAACATACATATCATAAGGAAATCATGGAAACACATAAATCACACATGACCCCAAAACATGAAACAAGCTACAAGGAACTCTTGGTCTCAAGATTGAATAGGAATAGAAGAAAGAGATACGGATATCGAAACTTTCAACAACCTTGCCTTCTAAAATACCATCTCCCCTTGGGAGTAAACCCATACTAGGGATAACATGAAAATAACATAGGGACCTAATTAAACATTCACATCTATAGAAATTATCAACTTACCGGTGCCTTCATCCGAAAGGGCTCCTTTGTCCTCTCTAGCCCGAAGTGCATAGAAGCAACCATTCATTGTAGCATAAGGATTCAGGACACTAGAAGAAGCTTGCTTGGCCTCTCTCCCTTTTGCCACAAGAGTAGGGAAATTTTTCACTTGATGATCACTCTTGCCACAACCATAACACCCATTTGTACCGTCTAGTCACTTCCCATGATGCCTCTTTCCACAATTGGTGCAAATAGGTTTAGAAAATGGAGGTCCACTACCTTTCTCTTGGTTAACCCTAGGAGTGCTTGGAGAATCTTAGATGGAAGACCATTTTTTTGAACCTTGGTTGACCTTGCTCATCAGATCTAGCTGTCTTCATATCCTTATTCTTTTTTGTTAAGTTTGGACTCCTCAATTTGTTGAGCATAAACCATAAGCCTAGAAATGTTTATATCATCATGGAGTATTGCCGTACGCCATTCTTCCTCAACTAGGTCGGATACACCCGTCAAAAATCTACTCATCTCATCCTTCGGGTTTGACACCAAAGACGGTGCATACTTAGACAATAGGATAAATTTCAAAGAATACTCTTGAACATTCATGTTACCTTGCCTAAGGTTGATATATTCATCCACCTTCACTTCCCTCTTTTCACGGGGAAAGAACCTATCAATGAATGCTTTCTTGAACACCTCCCAATCAATAGGACCTGCTTCTACCGGCATATTGCTCTTCCATTGAGTAAATCAAACTTAGGCACTATCCTTCAATTGGTAAGCGGTTAGTTCCAATTTTTCTATAGAAGTCACCCCCATAGCATTAACTACCTTATACACCTCATCTAAAAACTCTTGGGGATCCTCTCCAACCTTGGAACCTAGAAACACCGGAGGGTTTATCCTTACAAAGTCTCTCAACCTAGAAGCCATAGTGCTCACATTAGGGTTCCCTTGAGACTCAACACCCCTATTGGCTTGAGCCATCATAGATTGGGTTTGAGTAGTTATGACTTGAGCCATCAGTAAAAGGGCTGACCTAACTTCCTCATTCGTCATAGCCAGAGGATCAATAGGAACTTGGTTGCCTTGAGGAACTTGAGGACCTTGGGGAGGAACTCCCCCATTCACAATCTCCTCTTCCATCCTTCTTGAGTTTTCCCTTCTTGTATTCATATCCTATAAACACAAGAGAAGGGTTAGGAAAAGGACTTCATAAAGTTAAAACTCTAAGGAACGACTTAAAGAGTAATGAAAGAAGTGTAGTTTCCTAACGTCTTATAGCCTTCCATTCATAAATGTGGCGCGCTTCACACTATGAACAAGACTCTACTCGACGTGGCTTGTGAGTCATCAATCCTAAAAACCATCCCAACATGTTGTGCTCTGATACCATGTTTGTCATGACCCGAGCCTACACTACGGATGCAACACGGCGTACAAGACTCCGAAAAGCCTCATAGCACTCATAACATAAGACATATGAAAAATGATACGAAATTTAAAACTTTAATCCATACAATCAAAAACTTATTTTAAACAGCGGAAGTCTAACATTGTTTGACATGGCCATCTAATACATCTTTAGAATAAAAAATAGGGTCTCATCCCTTCAACATAATCCGAAACCTAAAATGCCAATAAAGGAAACTATTAAAGACTCTCATACATCCTCAAATCTTGAGGACTCACCACTAGCTTAGAGATTAGTCAATCCAAGCTTTATTCCAAAAAAATCACCTTAAGATCCGTAACCTACACTTTGTAGTAAAAATAGAAGAAATATGGGTTAGCACACAAAAATGTATTAAGTATGATGACCATGCAAAAATCATTCTTTAAAAGGACATTTTGGTTGAAAACCATGCTTTATTCCAATTTTGAGAAATATCATCAACTTTAGTATAAAAGGCATAAGATACATTCATATAATTTCAACATAATATAACCATCATATGAGGCAACCTAAGTTATACTTGTGCAATGTATAAATGGCATCCCATAATACCACTCATACTAAGTACCCCTTTGAGGCCACCATAGACAAGGAACATTCATATTCAATAAGTCATGACAAGGAAAGCAACTCATAATAACATTTCCAAGTAAAGCATTCATCATTTCATTAAGCCTTTAAGTCAACATTCTCATTAGCTTCATTATGAGCACATTTTTCTCTTTAGCCTTTAAGACATTAGAGAATCACACCATATCTCTCTCAAAGCCTACTCGTGCATTGTATGAATGGCATCCCATACTACCACCCACACGTCATAGAACCTCTTGAGTAACCATAACACGTATCTCACATGATGGGAATAAGCATTAACCGACATAGATCATGTGAGCAAACCATGGAATCCGGTGTCTATCCCACACCGTAAAGGGTTGGTCTACTTGCCTAAGGTAGGACCGGTAACATTTTAGCTTAGGTGGATCCACTAGCTAATAAACTCTATGGGCACATAGTTTTTGGATAATAAAGATGTTCATTGAAACCCAACCTAACGTGGGGAGAGCTTCCATCTTACCCTATCCACTCAGTGCTAAGCTTACATTCCCATAGAGTAGTTCATTACTTTAACATCATTACACATGAAAGGGTGCCATAAGCCTACCGATTCAAGGTACATTATTTAACACATGAAAGCGCGCCTTAAGCCTACTGATTCAAGGTACATCATTTGGATATCTCTTTGAATCCTCAAAAAAGGGTGCCATAAGCCTACCGATTCAAGGTTCATCATTATCATTTATTGAAGGTTGCCATAAGCCTACCAATCCAAGACACATCATTAGAATAGTTCATAGACTCATCATGAAAGAGCTACCACCATTCGGTCTACCTATTCAAGACAAAGCCTAGAATAATTTGTTAATCATTTATGAAATGGCAACCACCGTTAGGTCTACTGATACGTCCAAACTTACACTTCGAATAAGAAGTATAAACGGTCGATGTCAATTTACATAACTCAAAAGAGTTGAGGTTGATCCCACAGAGAATTTCTTTACAGATAAGGTTTCACTGTCGCGTTTATTCGAATGTTGTTATTATTTCCCAAATAAATAACAACGTAAAGTAAATTGGGTTTGGTTGAAATGTTATAAATACTAGAACTTGCTGTCAAAATCCAGATTAATGACTAACATACTATTTCGTTGTGAGGTTGATTCAGTTAATTAAGAAAAACCAGTATTGTGTTCACCATAACATTAGTTCAAGTATTCTTCCGTAATTGAGCGTCAGGCAAATCAATGTTTACAGAATCATTGAGAGTTAAATTCATCTGACACTTCTCAGTCTAATCAGATAATTATCACTCATATTCTCTTGACCCTAGAGTGTTACTAACATTGACCCTCACCTACAATGATATGGTGTTAAAGTTCCTTTCTGTCGAACTCGAGCTTTAACTCCAATTTGTTAATTTAGTTAAGCTTTTCCCTAAATGGTATTTTTTTCACCAACAAATACCAGATACAGGCTCATCTAATGCGTGCACTCACTAGATTAAAAAGATGTTGAAAGAGAAACACTACAGATTGTAAACACAGACTGCCTTTACTCATTTTACGGAATCATAACAAGAATTTTGTCATAGATCCCACAACCCCAGTCGTGGTATTTAGCCACTCATGCTTTCACATAAATAATCACTAATAGGAATGAAAACATGTTAAGAAAGACTTAGGAAATTAATTAGGAATTCAACAATCACTTTGATAATCTAATAACCCAAATCCAAACTTCAAATTGCTAATAATATTTGAAATCCAAATCAAAAGCTCAGAATAATTGAGAGTAGTTCGTCGTCCAAAACGTAAGATAATGAATAATGTTAAAAAATGACCTAAAGTAATTCAAAATAGAATGTTTAAAATGAGTCCTAATCGAACTAGGACTGAAATGTCGGTGGCTCTACGATTACTTCTACGGCTTGTAGAGGGCTTCACGGACCGTGAAGCCCTCCGTGATCTTCCCTTGGAAACTCCCCAAAAGTTGCTCTTCAAAATCGATCGCTGGAACTTGCATCACGGACGAGACCACGGACCGTCATTAGGGACCAAGTCCCATGAAGTTGGCCGTGGTCTTTACTTGTCCAATCCTTATTCCAACTATTCGAAGTCCATCATCACGTCGGGTACCACGGTCTGTAATGACCTTCACGGCCCGTAAAGGTGCCTGTGACTTTAACTTTGCCCCATCACTTAACAACTTATTTTAACCTCTTCTCTGGTTCAACATTACGATCACAACCACGGTCCGTAATGAGGACCACGACCCGTGAAGTTGGTCATGGTCTTCACTTGTTCATTCCACTTTCAGCTCCTCTCAGGCCTTCACATCGGTTCAGTTTCACTGGCTCAACCACGGACCATTATGAATGTCACGGTCCGTGAAGTTGGCCGTGAACTTCACTTAGTCATCATCATTCTCTGCTTCTTTTTCCACTTTTCTACACACGCCAGCTTCTGCCTACACCATTAACAAGCATATCAAAGTATACAAATATACACTTAATTCTAGTATTAGTTCCTCGTTTTTAAGCATCAAATGTGCCAAGATTTTGCGGCACATCAATACCCTCAACTTAGAACCATTACTTGTCCTCAAGTGATGATACAACAACACATTCAATCCTCAAAATATTCAGACACTTTTGAAACTATGCAGCAGCCTTTATAAACAACAATTGTATTCAAAATCCCAAATCTAACATATAAGGATCAATACATGACATCTCATTAGTCAAAGTCAATCATGCTTATGCCTGTGAATTATCAGCTCACACAATCTACTTCCAAATGTAATCACTATGTCCTCACAACAAAGAAGTCCCTCGCTCAAAATAGTTGGGACTGAGTACTACGCTCACATTCTCAAAGAACTTTTAACACTAGCAACAAATTATCATAGGCTTGCCCTCGCTTTCTACGCTCTATCTTTCAAACACCCGGAATAGGATCGCTGTAGGACTTTATTGGCTGGTAGCATAGTCTCGGGGCTAGGGAATGGATATTTGGTTTCGTGAGTGACTAGTCCCTTGGGATTCCAAAGTTTCATTTTCACAGAACTCTTTTCTGAATGATTCCCTCTTTTTCTTTATTTCAGCACAACCCAGTAGCCATTATTTTCTTTTCTTTTTTTTCTGTTTTTTTTATAAGAAATTTTGATATGCACTTATCTCACTATTTGAACCTTTTTTTTTCTATTCGGAATGCAATCACCCTCAACTTAGGCTTTTGGCCTGAGTTGTGATATTGTACTTTTGGAGAACCAATGATATAATATGTATTGGGTAAGAACAAAGACTGATTTAAGGCTCAAATTGGGTTCAAGTGATATGCTTTTTTTTGGTTTTTTTTTTTTTTTTTGGCTTTTTACTGGTTTAACAAAAATGGCCTATTGATCCTTTCCTATCCGGTTATTCTCAGATTCAAGCAAGACTACTCGGGAAAGTTCTAATTTTTGCTCCTAGCATTAGACTTCAATCAAAACTTACACGCTCATGACACATGACTGCATTTTCCAGTTTCTTGGTTCACCAACTAATTGATCAAACTAGCTATGTTCAACAAATAAGTATCTAAGATGTCATCTAAAGATCCTAACAGTTAAATTCAGATTCAAGCTCTCATTTTTCACAAACTAGCTGCTGCCGACACACAAAAGAGACTAAAAATAGAGGAAACCTTTAGAATGTACGATTGCTCACCACCCCCTCCCCAAAAGAAAGAACTTTTCCCTCAAAGTCAATACATATAATAAAACACACAAGGCTATGATGAGGGGTCATACCTGCGGTGCTCTAGGCGCCGGTAGTCGTCTCAGCATCGACACCCTTATCATCGGGTGCACACTTAGAACTCAACACATAATTTGGTTGGTCAGCACTCGCCGGGGCAAGTACTCCACTACCAGAAGTTCCTGCTAACACATCGTCTCGTTGTTGTTGCTCACATGCTGCTTTTTCTCTCTCCGCCTTTCTTGATACCTTGTGGGCTTTCTTTTCTTGCCTTTTCTTCTCTTTGCACAGGTCAACAGGAATCTCCTCATGATATTCTTCGGCTCTATGTTTCCTCTTGCCTGACTTACTCTTGGTTTGTTCTCCCCATAAATCATCAATTGATTGAGTAGAGGGTGCCTTTGTCAACATTTGCATTAAAGAATCTGGAAGCATCAGAGTGGGTACCTGTAATGGCTTTTCAGCCATTTTAGTAGTCTGAGTTCTCATCTCGGCCAACTGTGCTTTGAAATCTTCAGTATCTACTGACCCGGCAACCTGGAATCAATCTTGAACAAGGTTTTCCAAACCATACATTCTGTCTTTTAAGACAGATAGCTCTTTTCGTATCTCATCTTTGATTTCCTTTTTTTGCAGCTAACACTTTCGTCTCGATTAGATGAGGCATCCTGATGAGTATCTGATCTACCAAGGTCCTGGTTTAGCACTGATCTGCAACCAATTTCTCAAGAAAAAGCATAGGGATAGTGACAAATGTACCTGGACCCTGGGAGGCTGAAGCTGGAGGTAGTGTTGCCTCTGTGGAAGGCTGTAATTACTCTCCCTATTCTGGACCTCTATCTGCATGTGGGATGTCAATTGGTATGTGAGGGACAACAACTAAGGTACCTACAACTGCAGATTTTGCACCAAATAAATGGTTCGTGACATCTTTGATTTTAGAAACTTGGATTAGTCTGAATGCTTCACCCCATCTATCAACCAAATTGTTTGGAGGAATGCTCGCTTATCGATATAATAGACAGGGAAATGGATGTGCGGCTCTCTCATTCAGTGCCCTGTCTCTCATTTCAGTTTCTATAATTCTCCCCACATTTACTGGGTAACTAACCATAAGACACGCTACCAACGAAGCCAGGGAAGGGGATAAAGTATTTTCATTAGTTGTAGGTCGTAATTGTACCCGGACGACAGCCCATCAAACCGTGGCTGGAAAAGATAGTGAAGCTTTGGTTATGAATGTTGGAGTTGTTGTGACCCATACTGAATTCTCCCCATCTACAGCAATTTGCTTCGCAATCCATCGCAATACCCTCTCCCGAGAATTCTGATCCTCTATTGCAGTATCACTGGTGACCTCATGATGTTTGCCTTCAGAAAGGCCAACTGAAGCTGGTGCAGTGTATTTTGGGCCATGTAACATCCTGTTGATAGTCGCTTCAGAGATATTTATCAATTTTCCCCAAACTATAATTGAGTTGAGTGGACCCCAGGTAATGGCCATGTGTCTCTGTCCACGCTTTGTTGTCTCTGGCTCCGCAGGAAAGTTCATCAATGTACCTGCATAAGATGAATAAAACTCTCTTGTCAAGTGGTTAGAGTATTCTCCAGGTGCATTATCCATCCACTCAAACTGATGAAACTGGAATGTTCGATAAATATCTGGAAAGGCATTGATGTCAGCTACCACCACTCAGGTCTAAAGCATGATTGATCTACTTTTGAAACTGCCAGGTTTGTTCACAATGCCTTTCTTAAAGAATTCTTCGAACTGGTTGACAGTTCACATGGTTCGATAACAATTAATTTGTTGCTTTCTTGCTGTGGGATCAGGTTCATGGATATTCACATACATGACCATGGTGTCATCGGTGGTGATCTCTACATCCTTTTATGTAGCTACTGCCTCCCCCCTCACTCCAGTTGCAGCTTCTTTATTTACCACAAGTAGAGAAGTGGTTACATCTTCCTGAGATCTACTTTCAGACTCTGTACTGCATTTCGAACCATCATCTGATTGGCTACTAGAAGCATCATCAATTTTACTTTCTGAGTCTTCCTCGGTGATAGAACGACTGCCTCCCTTTTTAGACTGAGGAGGAGTGTCTTGGAGGATGGCTCTTTGGGTCAGTGATCTAGTAGCCCGAGGCGAGTGATCTAAAGGTGTAACATTTATTCGCACCTCAGAAACCCTATTTTCAGAGTTTTCATGACCCTCTGATTGAGAAGCAGTGGGTGGTAGGTTTTGTTGCGTTCTTTCTTCTAGGAGGCATCGTACCTAAGAAATACAAAACTCATTAGTATTCAACACACTCAAATGACGCACTATCAGGTACTCAGACTTCCCCTGTGTAATTTTATCCTGGCTGCTTGCCTTAAGAATGCCGTCACCCAATCTATCATTGGGAAGGGCGAGAGAATCAAAAGACGAACAAAAACTAACGTACAGAAAAAATAATATTTTACAACCAAGTGTGCTTTACGGAATCTTGTACGGGCACTGGTATGTACCACGGTCCGTGAAATCCCTCATGGGTGTAAAGCAGAATTAATGTGCAACAGGACTTCGACCAAGTAATGTTCACGGATGGCTTCACGACCCGTAGAGTGAACCACGGTCCGTAATACTGCCCGTGAACTTACCTGATGGGGGAAAGGTTTAAAGTGTGGTAATCGATTGGCTTCACGGCTCGTGGTGGTTTCCACGGTTTGTAAAACCCATCGTGGTCTTACATTTGACCATTTCTCGAGCCATCTTCTTCCCCACATTCACTCCATTACATATTTATAGTACCAATCCCCATTTTTACACAACTTCACAACTCAACGAATTCTACATATAACCACACAGTACGTAATAAACCCAATTAAGTAGCCTAAAATCACAAATAAGACGATCACCCATCAATTCGACTATCCTGTTGGCATACCCACATTCAAGAACAACTAAAACAACCAAATCAACCTAATGCAATTGCGATCTAACTCACAACAAGTCCATATAATTTTAAACCAACACAAGTATGCTAATTTCAACTAATTCTAAGCAAATCAAACTTGTTTTATAGAAGAACAAACTTGCAACACAATATGAATTGGCTTACTTGGAAATAATGGAAGTTTCGCACAAGCAGAAGAAGATGAAATTGGCTTGAATAACTGAATCAATTTAGAACTTAGGGTTTAGATTCTTGAACGAACTGAGGATTGGGAATCGCTACTATTCTTTGAAGAGCAATTACAGGAAGGATAAAAGAGGGGAAAAATTAACCTTTGGCGATTTAAGAACAAATATATGCTTAATTCAAATTTTGGGTCACGCGCGGGTCGGGTCGGATACGGGTGGTACTGGGTTGTCGACTACGGACCGTGAACTTGCCCGTGAAGGGAATCATGGTCCGTGAAATAGTTTGTGACTCTGTCTTGGCAAAGAAACTTACTTGAGGTAGATGAAGGACCGTGAAGTTACCCGTGAAGGGCATCACGGTCCGTGAACCTTTCTGTGACATTAACATTGGAACTATAATTCGTACTTGAGGTTCATGAGAGGCTAGACGGTCCGTACAAGCTCTGACAGACCGTGAACCCTTTCGTGAACTTTTTTCGTGCAATTTCCAGTAGCTTCCTTAGGTTGGTCATCAAGTTGACGGATAGTGAAAGTGCCCGTGAAGGTCACCACGGTCCGTGAAGATCAGTCTGCACCAAGTTATTGCACTTTTCCACCGATTCTCCACTGCACACATCAACACATAGTGACTCTATAAAAATAAAGAAAATTAAAGAAAAAGGGAAAATACCTAGTACAATTACATCTTGGGTTGCCTCCCAAGTAGTGCACAATTTAACATCGCGGTACGACGCAGGTTACTTGATTACTCAGACTTCATCAAGTTTACAATCCTCCACAATCTTCACATCCTCGGGAACACCTAGATATGACTTGATTCGCTGGCCACTAGCTTTGAACCGCTCGCCCTTATCATTTTCCAGCTCAATAGCACCAGATTGAAACACCTGTGTGACCTTAAAAGGTCCAGACCTTTTAGATCTCAACTTTCCTGGAAACAGAAGAGTAACACCAAGTCACTAGGAGTGAAGATTCTTTTCTCAATATGCTTGTCATGATATAGCTTCTGTAACGACTCGGAAAATGATAGAGTGAAACTAGAGCCTCATATGTGAGTTTGGAGTCGAGAACTTAATGAAATGATTATATTTGAATTTGACCCAAAAAGTTCTTAAAAATGTGCTTCGGAAGT
>JAJOOO010022134.1:0-11120 GCA_029582685.1 Solanum piurae
AAATAAATTAAAAATGAGAGACAAGAGAGAGTTGATCGGATGGTAAGCACTCATAACTTCCAACCTTAAGGTTGTGAGTTCGAATCCCCAAGAAAGCATGATGTGGGAGCTCCTAGGGAGAGGAGTTTAAAATAAATTTGAGATGGGGGGGGGGGGGAGGATAATAGGAAAATTAACCTTTTTATATAATAATAAAATTGTCCCTAATTAATACATTTAATAACAAAATAATTTTTGGTATATAAAATATAGTCATTAGTGACAAAATTAGATTTTGTTAAACTACGAAATGCATATAACTTTAGAGACAACTGATATTGTCACTGATTGAAGTAAAATAATTAGCGACGATATAATTTTGTCGGTAGTAATAACCTTTTTAGTGACAAAACATACTATTATCTACAAAAAAATATACTTTTTATGACAAATGAATTTGTCACAAATGTTTAAGCATTTGGGGACGAATTTTCCTTTCCCTTCTGTCTGGTGATCATATGATGCCCTTGTGGTGCAAGAAGTACATCAACAAAAGTAGTTGATTGTAGTGTGGTATCTTCAGGTTGATGATGCTTTGGAAGTTTTCACTTGGAGAAGTAACTTCTAAATGTATTTCATGTGGATTAGACACAGAGAAAGTGGGATTGGATAAACCATTATTGACTGGACCTGCACGTGCAACCAGTTCCTCACTGCCACTAGCAGATCCTAAATCTGCAACTGGAGCCTCATCAATTTGAGTTTCGTTACTACTGTCTTGATCATCATCATCGACCTGTTCCTCATGATCATCATCTGATCCTCACCTAAAGGGTCAATAACACTCTCATCATCAAAGTGTATATGAGTTGTTGTAGTAGCATTTTCACAAGTAACTTGTGTATGATTATCATATGCCTGCAGTTTAGAGAAAGATTCAACAAAAGTAGCAAGGTGAGGTGAGACAACAATGTTAGTCTGAGATTGACTTGGAGGCACATAGGGTAATGTGTTTTCATCAAACACAATATGTCTGGATACGTACACCCTCCCTGTAGAGGGATGATAGCATCTATATCATTTGTGTAAGCTGATGTACCCTATAAACATAGAAGGGTAAGTCTTTGGATTGAACTTGTTGTTACCCTTGATATATAGAAAACATCTACACCCAAACACCTTTAGGCTGTTGTAATCAGATTTCTCTCCACACAACTTAACAAATAGAGTCACCATCTTTAGGACTAAGGAGGGCAGTCTATTACTGAGGACCACTACAGTGAGGAAAGCCTCAACCCATAGAAACAAAGGTAGATTAGCATGAAGTAGTAGAATTAAACCAGTCTTTACAATATGCCTATGTTTTATTTCTAAAACTCCATTTTGTTTAGGTGTGTTAGGACATGAAATATGTCTCACAATGCCACAATATTCTAAATGCTTGATGAAGTATGTTTTGATAAACTCACTACCTCCATCACACTGAAATATCTTAATTTCTTTAGAAAATTATTTTTCCACCATTTTCTGGAATTTTACAAAGACCTCAAAAAATTCAAATTTCTTTTTCAGTAGATAATACATGTATATCTTGTGTGATTATCTACAAAAATGATATAATATTTCATATGTTGAGAAGATTCAACAGGAGCAGGTCCCCACAAGTCACAATGAATTTTCAATAAATGTTCCTTCTCAATTTTATTTCTCAAACCAAATGGAAGTTTACAACTTTTGCTCATCTGGGAACTAGAAAAAATAGTTGGCATTTTATTTCAACTACTAATATTGATGCATTTATTACTATTCAAAACTTTTAAAGACTTCAAACTACGGTGTCCTAATCTAGTATGCCACATGTTGTCTGATATGTTCTAATCGTGTGCAACAGTTAAAGCATATAGATTGTTATCTTCCAAAGTATAAAGTCCATTACTTTTAGATCCCTTCGCCAACAGTGTCTTTGTCTTCTTGTCCTTTACAACAAAGTTAGTTACATCAAATTCAAGAGTGCAACAATTATCCTTTGCAAATTTACTAACTGAGAGTAGATTTTTATTAATTTTAGGAACTACAAGTTCTTCTCTTAACTTTAGGCATGACACTGATATGTTCGCAACATGTGTTATGTCTAACTTTGATCCATTCCCAATAATGATTTATTTGGTCCATTGTAGTGTCTAAGATCAGTTAGAATACCTGAGTTGTGTGTCATATGACTACTTGCTCCTGAGTCCGCATACAAGGTGTCATTAGTAGTGTTTTGTAGATTAGTAGAAGCCAATGATTGTGGTAGCTTTTCTCCAGCTTGGTAAGAGTAGTCCCACCTGTAGAAACACTTAAGAGCAATATGGTTATTCCTACCACAAATGTGACATGCATAAATATTGTTCCTCTACTGACTTCCACTTGAAGGACTATTCTGAGAACTTGGTCTATATTTGCTATTATACGAACATGTTCTTTGTCCAACAGGCTTGAAGCCTCTTCCTCTGGAATTGAAGTTATTGTTTCCTCTTCTTTGAGAGTAGTTTCCTCTTCCCCTGCCACTTTGGGCAGAGAATGTCATGTTATGGTTTTATTGTGGCACTTCTTCTTTGTACTCCCTCATATCAAAATTCCTGAGAGCATTAGCAAATTGATTAAGAGTGGGATATGATGTCTTACCTAGCATGACAGTCCTGAAGGTCTTGTACTTGAGACCTAGACCGCTAGCAAAACTAATTAATTTGTTATCTTCATCCACAGGATTGTGAATGGCTGCAAGGCCATCATATATGCCTTTGAATTCCTTAATATATTCATCAATCTTTTTGGTTCCTAGCCAACACTTAACAATTGTTGTTTGAGCTGAAACTCCTTATCTTGTTGCTTGAAGATAAGCTTCTTCCAAGCATTCCACATCTCCTTGGCAGTTGAGTAACCTACAATCAAGTGCATGCTTTCTTCTGTTAAGGTGCTTGAGATCCAACTTCTTAGCAACACATCCTTCTCCTCCCAATCATCAATATTGTTGTTGTCTTCTACATCCTTCTCAACTTCTATAGCTTTCTCAACAGTCTGTCCAGTGGAACATGTACTTTTAGTTGGTTCATCTCTGTGATGAGGTAGGTTAATTTCATCACTAGAATCAACTGAGACATTCGTGTTCTCCATATAAGATAATTTGTTGGCTTGAGTTTAATGGAACAAGATGCAATAAGAGAAGAGGTTGATAGGGTGTTGGTAAAAAGGCCATTGCAATTTGATAATGTGGGTATTCAGATTTTTGGATCTAATACGTTAAAGAGCGGAAAAGATCTAATGCTTTGATACCATGTAAAATTCTCACGTAAAGTATAGAGAAATCAAGAATTGTATTGATAATGAAAACTGTTGAGTACATGCTCCTTATATAGGAGAAGAGTCCTATACTAGCTACACTAGGAGTTCTACTACAAATACAAATATATTATTTACATGAGTAGTATTACTACTACAACTAAAACACCTTATCCTAGTTGACTTTAGTCCCATACACGATACATCAACTTAGGCGTACATAAATTAGTATTTAGTAGTCTATTCCTAGTGTGACTCTAACTCTACAACAGTAAACACGTCAGTCAGCTTCCTTGGACCAGTTCCTTTGACATGTTCTAATCATCAGCTTCCTTCATCTTCAACACTCGTCAATCTATAAATTCAGGCAAAAGGTCGAGATTTTCGTCAATCGGTACATAAATGTAGAGTTAGTGATCTAATGAAAAGCTACATGAGGGGCAAACCCTAAGCAAACGGTTCCTAAGGATGTTTCTATAATTTGTCCACTCGTACTTATCTGTATTAGGTGTTCTCCAATTTTGATTTACACATTGTATGCTCATATTTCTTTAAGCCAAAAGGTTTCTAGTTCTTCGATTTTCAAGAGATTCCATCCACGTTGTTCTTAGGCCACCAAAGCTCAATTACCAGGATTTAATACATTGCTCATTAGTTTATTGTTCTCAAATTCATTAATCTTTCCCTTGCAGTAGTGTCTTTATATCGCAAGATAAATTTAACTTACATTTTCTTAAATCACTTTAATTATATCGTTTTATGGGCAAACACTAGTAAAAGTGATATGTAATTAATTAAAATCTTCCATTAAATGAAAGCGTTCACACTAGCTTACTTACAAGTTACAATCCTTTTCTATTTCTCTTTTTGAGTTGAATTCAAATGTTGAACTTATTAATTAAAGGTGTAAATTTCAACGTTTTTCCTTTAGGATCGGTCCACACGGAGTTTTAAGTACTTTTCACCTTATGTTGCTTTAAAGCCATTATTATTGGTAGGCATGCCATTTTTTTTAGCTTTTGGCGTAGAAACTTCCAAACAAACTGATCTTTTTTAAATCGAAAATCCTCCTTTTAGAGATGCATTATTTATTAAAGAAATCACATTTCACTAAAATAACCATCGTAATTGACTTCCCTATACGGGTTAACCTAGTTTTTGAGTTATATAGCATTGAGTTTATTTTGTAGAAAACAATATTTTTTCCAGGATAAGGGACACTTAACTTGAGACCAGAACATTTTATATATAACACTACAATAAAGGCATTGAACGATTGATAAAAAATTACTCCCTAAATACGCAAGTTTAGCACTAATCTAAACTTTGGTTTCTCTTGCCTTAGATATGAAATAATGAATTCTTAAATTTTGATTTGGTAATTCGGTAATACGTAAATCAAACTTCGGATAGGTACAGTAATTCAGTATTTGGTAATCTATCATATTGAAGTTGTAGCCGATTGTATTACAAAGTTAATACTATTGCTCCAATTATTTTTATTTTTCTATGTGGAGGCACGATATAATATAAGATCAACAAGTAAGAAGACATCAAGAAAATCAAATTGTCACAACTAAAATACATATGTATTCTTTAACGTTTTCTTTGGACTTGTACTAATTAATAATGAACATGTTGATATATGACCTTCATTAATTAAGTAAATAATCTGGTATTAGGGAAATACCAAATACCAAATGGTACTAATGTCTCATATCAAATTCAAACCCAAATCCTGTAATTCTAATTTTTTTTCTCATGAATACCATATCGAATATCAAATAATCAAATACCACATTACCAAAAAATTTGATTTGATAATTCAGTATTTTATGTCTAACCCTAATTAGAGAAATTAGGAACGTGTAAATTTCCACTATAATGCTAATTGATTGCACACATATTATATTCTTGAAAGGCATGCCCAACAATTAATTTATTACACATAGTAATTTGTTTGAGTAGATCCAATATCTTAGCCTAGTTTGTCTGTGAAGGTTCTATTGGAGTAATTGACCCTTCACTTTGAAAGCTTAGGGAGAAAGAAAGAAAAATTAAAATATTAGCCATTATAAATGTATTTCAAATTTTTGAACTAATTTTCTTGTTTGACCCTACCTAAAATTAATTGAAAGGGAAGATAGGATGTATGTTCAAATATCTAATTATGGTGTTACAAAATTTGTCAAATACATTATTCATGAATGACAAATCATTTGATAAACAACCAAGATTAGGAAAGAGGAGAATCATCCAAATGAAATGATTCCAACAGAATAAAATAAAGGGTCAAATCAAATCTCAAGTGAGAATAAAACATTATCAATTAATGCTCTAATCTTGACTTATAAGTAATTATTCTTAAAAAATATTTTGAGTAGTTAAAACATCACATGCAATAGCATCCAACTTTAGCTAAGCGTGAGGTTGGACATCTTCCACTTGAAGATCATGAACTAATTAACTACATATAAAATGAATGATTAAAATAATTATTATAAAATATTACAAGTTCTAAGTGTGTTAGTACTTTTCATGACAACATAGTCTGGCTTATTATACCAAAAAATTATTTTGCTTAAAAGAGCTTGCGGGGTACTATCATTTATTTATTTGTAGTCTGCCATTCTTCTAATTAAAAATAATTTCACATGCATCTACTACAACTTATCCTAATTGTATGTAATAAAAAAAAAACTCCATTATATCTAGAATTTTGATTTATAAATAATCCCATGTTTGAAGTTTCAACTCTTTTACCAACCTTCCCATTGGCCAAGATAAATTTCTTTATTTGCTTATATCATCTATATAAGTAAAATATAAAGCAAAATTATATATATATATATATATATACTTGTTTGGTATTATTTTAATATCCGTACCTTGTAAAGAGAGTATTGTTATTGTAGTATTATAGGGATGTCTAACTAACTATAACAATTCATGATAGTAGCAATATTAGAATTATTAATAGATGGATAAGCACGATGATAGATAAAATTGATTTTGAATACATCAAATTAAATAGTGGATAAGAAATTATTTAAGCATAACTAATCTCAGCATTATTAATATATCATATTCAATATTATTCTTATACATTCTGGTAGGGGTATACATGACTGGGTTGATTCGATTTTTTTTGAATTTTTTCGGAGTTTTCCAGTAAAGTATTCATACAAACATATAATTAATGTGTGCGTCAAATATTTCTTTAATCCTACCAAAATACAACTATCTAAGGTGTTTCTTAAGAAACTAACACAAAATACGAGATGAGGAATGACAGTAAAATATTCAACAAAAAATACTGAAATCACATAAAATAAATATTGCAAATTTATAAGTCATAATGAAAAATATCATAACGTAAAAATACTAAATCATGCTAAAATAAGTCTAATAGGATTGATTACATGATTAAACATTAAAGAAAAATTAAAATTAGGTTATGTATTTTAAATGTCTAAACCAATGTAAAACTAAAGAACAAATATTTAGAAATCATATCAAAATAAATATTTTTATGTATAAAATAAATTTTAAAAATTATGTATATAATGTCAGTTTGATTTGGTAATGAGTTCTTTTTTGGGATAATTGTATATAATGACAAACTATTAATGTAAAATAAATAAAGTAGCTATCGTTTCATTTATTTCCTTTAAGGAGCAAAGTCTCGGTCAGTTTGCTATTAATGGGCCCCACCGATTTGTATAAGTAAAAAAAAAAAACTGACATTATTCCTTTTATACAATCTCTTCTTCTCGTTTATATCTCTTATTTCCTTCAATTTCTCCCAAATTTTCTCCCCAAAATCAGTTTGAAATTTCAAATCTCCACCAGCACGTTCTCAATCGCGGTTTCAAAATCCCTTCAAAATTTTTAGGTACCGCCAAAACTTATCTCAAACGATTAATTTAAATTTTTGTCTATTTTTTCCAATTTTTTCAAGCTATTTTTCACATCAATTCATAATCCATACAGAGTTTTCATTCAAACAATGGATGTCCAGTCTCCATCTAAAAGATTCACAAGAGGTATACCCTTGCATGTCAAAAATAGTGTTGAACGCCCATCGTTTTCCTTGGGTTTAACTCAGGATTTTGGGGAGGTTGCAGGTTCAATGTCCAAATCCAATGCAATGCAAGAGATTAAATCCAAATTGAAAAATAACCCAATCAGATTGGAGGAAATGAGTGCAAAATCGAAGCAATCCAACATCAAAATTGTGGAGGGAGGTAAGAAAGATCAGTCTGCTGCTGGGTCAAGTAAAAAAAGGAAAGAAAAAACAACTAATTATACATATGAGAATGCAAAAAGAAAGGAAGTGGTTGTTTCTGGCTTATTGGAGCATGATGAGGTATTTGTATAATAATTATTTTTGTATATGTTACGATTTTATATTTTTCTTATATTTTCTGTGTTGATTCATGTCTTCTATCTGTTTGTTTATACAGTTTTATATAGTCACTATGTTAATATCCAAAGTTAAATGTATAAAATAGAACTATTTAACTATACATACAAGGTAAACAATTATACATTTGAAATTGGTTGTATAATGTATAATATTTAATAGTTATTGTATTAGTAGTGTCACAACAACTTCTACATATATACAATATAAATATTTATGCATTTGATACAGTTTTGTGCATTGTTTTATGTATAAGTTTTTTCATTTGTATAAGGATGCTTTTTGTATAATGTTCCTTTAGACATATACAATTTCACAAACTTATACACATACATAAATGATTTGTATTTCACTATACATACAATGTAAATAATTATACATTTGAATTTATTTGTATAAGTATAATATCAATAGTTATTATATTCGTAGCGGTACAACAATTTATCTATATATACAATATAAATATTTATACAATTGAAATTAGTTTGTATAATCTATTTTTTCTTTATAAAACTTGTATATGTTATTTTCATTTAAAAGCTATTTCATACATTTTGATATTTGTACTTGTGTCTTAATTATGTATACAAGTGTATTTTAGTAAAATTGTATATGCATTTTTTTCAAGCTGTTAAGTTTTTAGAAAAAAGAGAACCAACACGCATACCTCACATGCAATGTTACACAAATATTGAAGTAATGAAAGTGTTAGCTACAAAGTTTACTAGTTCACAGTATAAAGAATTTTGTGGAACAACATGTTTAGCCCAATTATCTAGCATTCGTAGGTGTCATGTTCAAGCACAACTGATTAGGTGCATGTTTTTGAGAGAAATTGAGGGTAGCTCAAAAGATGCAATCCTGATACATGTGAATGGCACCACTTTGCGATTCATCATTCACGACTTTGCTATAATATCTGGGTTAAAATGTTCAGACAATGAGAAGGATTTGTCTTTAATACCGAAGAATTAAATAGGATTATTCTTCAGTATTTTGGAGTCGAAAAAGCCATCACCAAGAGTCAGTTGGTTGAAAAGTTTGATAATAAGGTTTGGGGGGGATAATGTTGATGATGCGGTGGAGTTTGCTATATTGTTCTATATACATTCATTCATCCTTTCCGAAGAACCAACCACTACTGTTATTGATAGGAAAGACTTTGATTTTGTTGAATCGGGCATATACATTGACTACCCATGGGATAAAAAGGCTCTTGACCTTTTGATTCTGCATTTGCACACTAAGATCAAACACGATGGGAAGTATTTCAGGTTGTATGGGTTCCCACTTGCTTTGCATGTGTGGTTTTATGAATGTTGTTCGAATTTTGATGAGGAAATTGTTGTTAAGGTATCTTATCACATCCCTAGGATACTTAACTGGAAGACAAAAAAAGATTTCCCTCGTCTAAGCTATTTTGCTAAGGGCATGTTCAGAGACGACAACAATCCGGTACGCACAGTACAATTATATGTATAATATATTATCTGTATAGATATAGTATATATATAACTGTATAACTATGTAAATGTATAAATATATGTATCAGTTTGTGCTATAAAAAACCATATGTATAAATGTGCTCCATGTATTATTATTTATACAAGTTTTTGACAATGTATAAATATACCTATAAGTATGTGAACTGTATAAACATAAGCTCATTTGTATATATAAGCTTATAAAGTGTATAATTATACATATAAGTTTGTCTAATGTATATATATATATAAACTGTATATATGTTTTTACATTTGATTAAGGAAACATTTTATATAATGAATATGTCAAGATGAACATGTCTATATTTTGCAACTTGTTTTTAAGAATATAACTCCAACTCCAATGGAACTCAAGATTCTTGAATTACCTCCTGAGTATGTTCGATCAGATCCATCTCCAACAGAAACAACAGCTGCAAATGCTTCGGATGATGATTTTCAGGTTCCTCCATGTCCAATAAATAACAAGGGAAAAGAAAAAGTTGATACTTGTTTGTCGCCTTCTAAGAAGAAATCAAGGCAGACAGTCACTCCTATTCAGAACAAGACAACACCTAGGGTCATTTCAAAGCAGCCTTGTTTAAGAAAGTTTCCCCAGCATGCCAATGTTGCAAAAAGACCTAAGTCACCACTTTCAAAGAGACGGGCCAAAAAACATGCTAATGTTCTATCCTATACAGGCATTAAGCAAAATGTTGTGTTGGATTCTATCAAATAAAAGAATGCGGAAGATAAGGTTTGTTAATATAGATCAATATATATATATATATTATACATAATTGTGATAAATATACATTTAATATTTTTCTTTCAGGGTGATGGTGTAGAAGTTACAGATAAAGTGTCAGTCGGTGTCGTTTAATCCGAAGAAACTTCTCAACATTTACCATATACAATAATGTATTTGTTTGTATAAACTAGTTACCTGATTGCATTTGACCTCACAGTTCTATATTGAAATCTATTTTCAATTGCATAATTTTCCATCACATATTTCAAAGTGGCTTTGTTCTTATACACTTGGTCAATCTCCATTACAAGGATCTGAAATGACTCCATCGCAGCTCCCTGACCCCAAGATACAAAACGGCTCTATCGATTCACCAATTGACAGCTGCCTAGTCTCAAAATCAGCAATACCATCATTACAAATTGATGTAACCATATCATTCTCCTAATTTGAACTTTCACACAGTTCAGTGATATTGCTACTATTATCCATTTTGCTTATACAAATTGGATACTTGTTGAAGTCATCTGCAGCCTTTTTAAGCATGATATACACTCTAACACCTATGTCGTTGTGAATCAACATTGGCGTTTTTCTTTCTTTAACCTTATACTCAATTTTCAGATTAATCACATTTGTATCAACACCGAGTTGCATTGCAATAACATTATACAACTCCTTATACGATGAACTTTCTTTAAAAATCACCCCCTCAATTGTATAATCAACGTAACAATTGTCATTGTCCCATCTACCAGAATGCATAACCAAAATAGATAATGAAGCCATTTTCAAAATTTCTGTATAAAAAAAAAGTTATATATATACATTTATACGATTAAGAATTTCAACAACAAACAGAACATATATTTATACAAATTCTAGCAACTTTAGTTATTCACATATATACATATTCCCATTATATACTCATATAAACGTTTATATACACATTCTGCATATACATTTATATATAAACAATTATATACACAAATTAAAATTTTATACACAATTATACAATTTCATAAAATTGCAGTGTTATTGTTACTTTCACAGAGTACAAATTTTTGCATTTGTATAACAATCATATATCCAAAATCATGATGAAGATGCACTGTATAAAACAAACACATAATAGTTTCATATATGAATTATACATATC
>JAJOOO010022135.1:0-31981 GCA_029582685.1 Solanum piurae
AACCTTTTCCCTTTTCAAAATCAAAGGTATTACACATTTCACATTAGCCTTTTAGCTTTCTTCACATGCATTGCACAAGTAATACTATATAACAGTTACTTGATTTTGCAAGAACTATTTTTCACTCATAGAAAAGTTTAGAAACTTGATTTTGCAAGAACTATTTTTCTCCATTTCTACGAGACTGGTCTACGACCCATAGAAAGTTCTACGAACCGTAAATTGGTCTCGTAGTCCTAAACCAGCACCTACAGTTTATGCAACCTTTTCCCTTTTCAAAATCAAAGGTATTACACATTTCACATTAGCCTTTTAGCTTTCTTCACATGCATTGCACAAGTAATACTATATAACAGTTACTTGATTTTGCAAGAACTATTTTTCACTCATAGAAAAGTTTAGAAACTTGATTTTGCAAGAACTATTTTTCTCCATTTCTACGAGACTGGTCTACGACCCATAGAAAGTTCTACGAACCGTAAATTGGTCTCGTAGTCCTAAACCAGCACCTACAGTTTATGCAACCTTTTCCCTTTTCAAAATCAAAGGTATTACACATTTCACATTAGCCTTTTAGCTTTCTTCACATGCATTGCACAAGTAATACTATATAACAGTTAACATGCACACGTTACATAGTTTAGAAAACAAACAATCATCACCTATCTCGAATCAAACCTTAGAAACTTTAAAGAATCCGAGTTTTCTACTTTTGCAATGTCTTGACTTGTTCTTGGTCTTCAATAATAAGATAACACTACGATCAATGACAAATGAACTAACAATGCTCGTATTATACTCAAATCTTTACCCTAGGCCAATATCATGAGCATTCTGCCTAACCTGGGTTTTTTTCTACCATAATTTCAAGTTAAAACCCTCCCCTAAGGTTGACCACCATGATTCTAGGGATTAAGAATCAAATTACAAGTACTGGAGCAATTAACTTACCGTTATCGAAGAGAACAATGGAAAAGAGATCAAAAAATGCCCTAGGTCACCTCTGTAGTTCCCCAAAATGAAATAGTCAAATAATGAACGGTTTTAGGACTTTTCTGTACAAAATCTGACTAACCCCGCTATAGAGGCCCAACCTGCTATAGCGGGATCACCCGCTCTAGCGAGAATTAATTCCCCCTGTATATTGGAGTGACACCCGCTATAACGGCATTCACGGGACAAAAACTCAGAATTCTCCCCAAAAGTCCTCATTTTGCAACACACCTTCGAACCTTGACGTTCCAACTTAACTCATTCCTGCAAAGATCGATATCATGAGTTCTACTCACTCGAATTCACTTCTGAAAAACTCTATGATTTCCCTAATGGCTTAGATAATAGAAAATTCAACTCAAGCTTAGACATTATCCCCAATACCTTCCCGGATTTTCCTAGCCCTCACCTCACTCAAATTTCGTCTAAGACTGGCCTAGCCTAAGATTTTCAAGTTAAGTTTTATGTCTCAAATCTTTCACCATTGATCTACGCCTGACAATCGGAAGGGGTCGTTACAAGTATTCAGGTAGCCTTGGGTCTTGTCTATTTAACCTATCTTCACTATGTTAGAAGCTTTATAGACGAGTTAGTTGAGTCATAGTTCAGTTGTTTTACGAATATATTTATTATTCAGAATTTTTATCTATAAAGTTATTCAGTTTGCTTTCTAAAATTATTACGGGCTCATATTCTAAAAGCTTCTACATGATTTTTATACCATTCAATATACTAGTAAGTCAGGCCAAGGATTCACTTGGGACCAACAGTTGTTCTAAGTGCCGACCACACTAGGGTGTAGGCTCGGGGTGCTACACTTTTTTTGGATGGTTGTTACATATTGTTTCATAATGTATTGTATTGTATTGTATTGTATTGTATTGTATTGTATTGTATTGTATTGTATTGTATTGTATTGTATTGTATTGTATTGTATTGTGTTGTATTGTATTTGAACGTACTATATCATTTTAATAAATACAGTGTTTGGATAGATTGTATCGTTCACCGTCGTTACATATTGTGACACATCCATAATTTGAATCATAAACCTACAAAAAAAGTAGGGTATGAGGTAGAGCTACTATGAAAAGGTAGGATAAAAGATGAAATATAACTATTAAATAATAAATAAAGACAAAATGAGAATAAAATATTAAGGTAATGACGCAATCACATCAAATAGGTCGTTACATAACATTGGTCTTTTCGTCTTTACCTAACGATAGATTTAAACGATACGATACAATAAAAATTAAGTAACAATCAAAACAAATATTGTATTTAAACTATCAATATAATACAATACAAAAGGTAACAACCATCCAAACAAGGTGTTAACGTTTCTATTGGGATAATAGCCCTCAGCTTTGTACTTGTATTGTACCTGCCACCCCACATGCCTTGTTCACACTTAGGTAGAGTGTATAAGAATAATGTTGAATAGAGTGTATTAGTAATGCTTGCATTAGCAATACTTGCATTAGTAATGCATGTATTAGTTATGTTTGCATTAATTATACATAGATTATTTTTATGCATTCTTTGGTTTGATGCATTAAAAATAGCATGCATTGCATAACCGATTTTATTTACAAAGATTCCCTCGACTAATATGGTGGAAAAGATATAAAAATAGGGTTTGAGGGGCAATTAAGTCTTTAATCATGCTAATGCATGCATTAAAATTATTACATTACTAATACCTAGAAATCCATGATATGAGCAATACACACCTTAACACACAATAGAGTGTATAACTAATGCAAACATTAGTTATACATAGGTTAGAAAAGATTATCAAACAAAGTACTAGTAATACACAAGGTTGCATGCATTATTTTCCCTGATACACTCTACCAAACGACCCCTAATTAAATCTAAAACTAACTAATTGGTGTTTGAATTTACTTTTTAAAAATAACTTAAAAGGTAAAAGCTAAAAAAATTAATTTGGGAATACCTAACTTTCAACTTATTTTAGGTTAAAGTCTAAAATAGATACTTAAAGCATCTTTTATCATTACCAAGTATCACAAAACAAAAACAAAAAAAAACTTCAAAAATCCAAACACCATCTAAGCCATTGTTACCATTTTTGCATCAACTCATTTTATTGAAAGATATTTATTAAAAAAAAATGGTTCAAGGGGTAAGCAAGATGACATGAACCGACGTAAATAAAGATAAATACAAGGAGACTTGTGTATCAAATGACCAATTTATACCCATTTCCCTCCAAAAACAAACCACGAGCACTTGCCATTTCAAAATTCCCGATGAAAATCGACGATATCTCTTCGCCGGAGCTTCACGACGATCTCCGAAATCTACTATGCTCTCAAATCGAGTCATCCATCAAAGATATCGAGAAACATGTACCTACGACTGCTGCCTTGCCAGATTCCTTCTCCACCTATCTCAGGCGTACCCTCTCTCAGCTCAATTCCCTCTCTCCTTTCCCTAATTCCCTTAAACTCCACATCTGGAAACTATCCTACCGCCTTTGGAATGCTTGTGTCGATCTTTCTAATTCCAATGCTGCTGGTATTCAAAAACACCATGAGGAACACGCAAAGCTCCGTCAAGTTTCGGCCGACCTCCTCTTCCTCGCTGCTGATGTCTCCGGCATCCCGTCACCGGCGTTTAAATCCGCATCCTTCTTCTATAAAACCGGTCTTATATGGCATGACCTTCGGAAGTTTGAACTCGCGAACTATTGCTTCGAGAAAGCTTCCAATCTATTATCTAAAGTTGACATCACTAATGTTTCAGAATATGAAGAGAAAAAGCTTCTGTTAGATCTCAATATTGCTCGATCACGAACGGCTTGGGAAGTCTCTGATAGAAATTTAGCGATTGCTTTATTGAGTCGATCGAAAAACGTGCTCTTCGCTTTTGCGGACAACTATAAATCTTTAGCTAATCAGTATTTAATGTTTGGAAAAGCAATGCTATCGAAAAATGAAGTTTCTGGAGTGAATGAAGCATTGAAACTGATGAATGAAGCACTAGAATTGTGTGAAAGGGGTTTGACAGTTGTTAAGAGGACAGGGGAGACGTTAGCTTTGAAGGAATTGAGATCCAAGACGCTTAGATTTTTGGGGGCATCACATTTGCAGAGAGATGAATTTGAGAGCGTGTTGAAATGTGTAAAGGTCTTGAGAGATGGTGAGAACGATCAGCATCCGAGTCTTAGTGTGTTGGCAATGAAAGCATGGCTGGGATTGGGGAGGTTCGGGGAAGCGGAGAAGGAGCTAAGAGGAATGGTGGTGGATAAGGGGATTCCTGAAGGTGTTTGGGTATCAGCTGTCGAGTCATACTTTCAAGTTGTAGGGGCTGCTGGTGCACCAGCTGTGAAGGGAGTGTTTTTAGGACTTCTTGGAAGGTGCCATGTAAGTGCTGATGCAGCAATTAGGGTCGTGAATAAGGTAATAGGGGATCCTGCTGGTGATGGTGAAGAGGCAAGGTTGAGGGCAAAGGTAGTATCGGACCTGGTGTCCGATGATAGGATTCTGACACTCTTGAATGGAGACGATGCTTCCAAGGAGAGAACAGCTATGCATGCTCTTCTCTGGAACTGGTATGTTCAATCGTGCTCGCTTTCCAACTGAATACTTCTTTCATAGTCTCAGAAGTTATCACGAATTCAAGCAAATTAAAAAACAAGTTGCTTTCTCAATTTAATTTATGCATTACTGTCAAAATGTAGCCGAATGATCATTAAGAATTCATATAGTAGACCTCAACTAGTTTGGACAGATTATTAAAAATGGCAAGCTTCTGGTAGCCTATCATTATTGTTTAAAAGTTATCAGAGAATGGACATATATAGAAAAGAACAATGAAAGCATTCAACAAACCTTCTTTCTGGTTTTTACGTCATTGCAAATGTATATATAAAAGGCAATGCTTTCTATGAATCATTTGACACCTACTATTGCTTCTTCCACAGTGCAGCAGAACACTTCCGATCAAAAGATCTCCAGACCAGTGCTGATATATTTGAAAAATCTATGCTTTATGTCCCTTCTAACATAGAGAGCAGAAATCTCAGAGCAAAGGGATTTAGAGTTTTATGTCTCTGCTATATGGGCCTTTCACAGCTTGATCGTGCTCAAGAATACATAAACGAGGCAGAGAAGGTGTGTTCAATAAATTAAGCACGTTTGCTTTCATCAACTTGATCTGATAGTTTTTCTTCTTTCACAGCTTGAACCAAATATAGCTAGTGCCTTCCTGAAGGTGTGGATTTTCTCCCCTATCTGAAATCTGTGTATTTAATTGATGCTCCTAATTGTTTGGTTATGTGAATCTGAGATATGTATGGATTTTTCAGTTTAAGATCTACCTGCAAAAGAACGAATGCGATGGTGCTATCACTCAGGTGCAGGCATTGCCAAGTTGCCTTGACTTCACCACTGAATTCCTCTCCCTAGCAGCTCATGAAGCTATTGCTTGCCGTTGTCTACCAGTTGCTGTTTCTTCTCTGTCACTACTCTTGAATTTCTACTCCACAGGGAAACAGATGCCAACAACTGAGGTTATAGTTTTCAGGACTTTAGTCACGATTTTAGCTCAGGATCCTCAGAATGATTCTGAAATCCTAAAGCAGATGAAACGAGCTCATTCTCGGCTACGAGAGATGAGTGCTGAGAATTTTTTTGGGAAAGGTGAGATCGGAAGAAGAGAAAGAAATTGGTTTTCAGTGAATGCATGGAATTCGGGGGTTAAAACAGGACAGGAGAACCAATATGCAATTTGTGCAGAGTTCTTTAGATTGGCATCAGAGTTTTATGGTGCGTCAATTGATGAAGAGAAAGAAGGCAACCATGTAATGGTTTACAAATCACTGATTATGACAGTATCTGCAATAATCTCAGATGAGAAGCTAAGAATTAATACGTTATTGGAAAATGAAGTGAAGGAAGCTATTTCTTTGCTAGACAGAGCAGGAAAGGTAACCAATTTCAATTATAGGATAGTTCTTTTTCCATTTATTTGCTTGCACTTGCTTCGTTGTTTGTTATTTTAGTTATTATATATTGGAGATTTCTCAGCCGCCACATAATGGAGATCTTATGTTTATGATCTCTGGGACGTGGTTTTCTCTAGACTATGATTTTAATTGTCATGTGATGTTTGATGCAGATGTTAACGTCAAGCTCAACAGAATATGACAAGTTAGAGGCCATCATCGAGCCTAATTTCTTGTTTGTGTACACTTGGTGTGCTTTTGATCTACATTCAAGGCTTGATGACACCGGAAGCCAACAGCTCCTCCTTATAAAGCGCTTTGCAAACTCAAAATGTTGCAACCCAAAGCATCTACTTCAGATTGGCATTGATGCCTCACAAGGACCAAGCTCGAACCATGAAGTAGCCATCTTTGCATTAAGCACCTGCCTATCCACTCTCCTGGCTTTGCCTTCGCCTGATTATGCAAGTGTGGCACTCATAGTGAGGAAACTTGTTAGTCTAAGAAGCATCCATGGAGTTGATACTAATGATGATGCAACAATGGAAACTTACAAGCAAGCGTATCGAATAATGGTGGGTTTGAAAGAAGGAGAATATCCGGTTGAAGAAGCAAAATGGCTGTCCATGACAGCATGGAATAGAGCAGCTGTCCCTGTGAGGATGGGGCATATGGATGAAGCAAAGAGGTGGATGTCTATGGGTTTGGAGCTGGCCAATAAAGTCCCAGGAATGCAAACATACAGGTCATGCATGGAAGATTTTATTGCAGGGTTTGAGAAGAAATTATCAGGGGCATGATGATTGTCAAAGCAGATTATTTGTAGACATTCGGACGCTAAATTCTTCTGTGCACACAAGATCATGGATAGATACTGAAGTTAACCACGCATTTATTGTCCATGATTGCAAGACCTTTTTTTATAAAAAAAAATCCCTCCTTTTTGAGCTCTAAAGAGGAAACATAGCTCCAGTGTAGAACTGAGGAATTATTAAGGAACATTTTAAGGAATGCATCCAAAGAGCTAACTAGGCAAAGGAAAGATTGATTTCAAGTAGAGAAGTGGTAATTTTGTGAATGTTGGGTTTATGGGCTTTACGATTTGTGGAACATATTTACTTCGTTTATCATGTATTTACATGACAAAGTTGAAAAACAAGATTAGGAGTCAAAGTTAGGGAAAAACTTTTTTCACTTGCTATAGTATTTGTGTTGCTTTAATTTGTAAGGTAGATAATTTGTAATTCACTTGTTTCTGAAAATTATTGTTTCCTAATAATCACATTACCACATGTCAATATTCATTTATTTTCCTTTGCCATAGGCCTCTACCAAATATGACATGTCAATTCGTTGATAACAAAATGTGGTTACTGCCTTTTCTTTTCTGCTTAATATAAATAAAGGTTCATTTTGTTAGGTGACCTATATTAACAAATAATAGATGTTACCCTCTTGTTTAGGAAATCTTCCTATATTTCAGTCATATGATGAAATATGTAGTTAGTCATCTTTACTATTTAGGACTTCAATAGTTTCATGTACTTAGGTCTCTGTTGGTAATGTACCTTATCAGTTATGTATTGACTCTATTTAAAGTGAAAGTTGTACATGAATAAAAATATCTTTTTCATCTATATCTCAAACTTTTATATTGTATCAAGAACTTTTCTTCTCCTCACAGAGTTCTAAGTTTCTTATTACCCACCCACCACCAATGGCACCCTCAGTTACCAATTCTGATGCAACTAACACTACCACCTTTGTTCAATTCAATTCGGTTACCCAACTTCCGATTAGACTTGTTGGCAACCATAACTTCTCACTATGGAAGGCCCAAGTGTTTGTGCTCATGAGAGGACACAATCTTTATGGCCATCTAGATGGGACCTGCTGAGACCACCAACAACAACCTGACATTTGCCAACCCTGATTATGTTAATTGGTTTCGTCACGACCAGTTAATCCAAAACGCAATTTTAGCATCAGTAGATCCCACTCTTTCTGCCATTGTAGCCGCAGCAACCACAGCCAAAGCAGTCTGGGGTTCCCTCCATACGACATATGCAAATAAGTCACAAACCCGCATATTCAGCTTGCGAGATCGCCTCGCTCATCTTACGAAATAGAGTCTCCTTGTAACAAACTATCTCAACCAAGTTCGATCACATAACTTGTGACTGCAGGAGCTCATGTCACCAATGTCGAACACATTGTCAAGATTCTCACTGGTTTTGGACCAGAATATCATGAAATCTCTACAGCGATTCGAGCACGTGACACCCCAATTTCATATGCTAAACTGTTTGAAAAGCTTAGCAATCATAAGCTTTTCCTCAAGCACAATGCTCCGCCTCAATCCACTATAATTAATGTTGTTGTTTAAAAGTTCAGCTCTCAAATGTGGACTAGAGCCACCAACACTAGTAGGCGTTCAAAAACTACCAGCAACGTTCTCAGTCAGGGCACAATCGTCGCACCGATTTGCAAGAAGTCAACTTAGTGTGTCAGTTATGTAACCGACTTGGACACTCTGCTCGCGTTTATTGTTGTCACTCTCATAACCATTTTTAGGCACATGCCAACTTTGTTGGACAACACATGCAGTAGTTTGCCTCATGGATGGTCGATTCATGGGATACACATCATGTTGCATTAGATGCCCACAGTCTTAACAACGTTGTTGACTACAATGATTTGGAAGAAATCGCTATTGGAAATGATAATACCATACGAATTTCTCACACCGGTAGCACTGACTTATCCCCATATGATTCTAGCTTTCAGTTATCCAATA
Organism: Solanum piurae; assembly: GCA_029582685.1. Classification (NCBI taxonomy): domain Eukaryota; kingdom Viridiplantae; phylum Streptophyta; class Magnoliopsida; order Solanales; family Solanaceae; genus Solanum; species Solanum piurae. The sequence goes on from JAJOOO010022135.1 coordinate 8,769, forward strand.
TACTTTGCTCCCTTTTCATTTCCAGTAACTTGATTTCAGTTTCTCAATTTTGTCGTGACAATAAAACATCTATTGAATTCTTTCCATTCTTTTATCTTGTGAAAGATTTGAGTACGGGGGCTCCGTTAGTTCAAGGTCGGAGTAGAGGACGCCTTTATGAGTGGCCGTTAGACAAATTTTTTTCTTCTTCTTCTTCTCAACCTCAATGCAATGTGGTTGTCTTTAGATCTATGGCATCGGCGTTTGGGGCATCCAACACGTTGTACTTTAGATTTGTTTTTAAATAATTTTTTCATTTCTATTAAGAAAGACTCTCTTTCCATTTGTAATTCATGTCAATCAAATCAAAGCCACAGACAATCTTTTTCTACAAATTCTTTACAAAGTTACATGTCTCTCTAAATTATTTACAATGATTTGTGGGGCCGTCACCAGATTTTTCCGTCTTAGGAAAAGATATTATATTTTGTTTGTAGATCAGTTTTCAAAATACATGTGGTTCCACATGATTCAGTCCAAACACAAGGTTTTAGATGTTTTCAAAACACTACATCTATTGCTTGAACGCTGGTTTTGAACAAAAATAATATATTTTTATACCGAGGGAGGAGGTGAATTTTTTAGTTTAACTTCTTATTTAAAATCTCAGGGCATTGAACACTTAATTTCCCCACCTTTATACACCACAAAGAGTTGTTATAGTTGAAAGACGACATCACCATGTTGTCGAGACTACAAATACTCTAATGTATCAAGCCTCTTTACCAACCACCTTTTGGAGTTCTGCATGTCATCAAGCTGCTTTTCTCATAAAAAGAATGACAACCCCAAATTTAAACAGATGTCCATACGAGCTTTTATTTCAAGAATAACCAAATTATGACAATGTCAAAAAAAATTGGTTGTCTATGTTATCTGTGGTTAAAACCATATGTACAAAATAAGCTTGATTCAAAATCAAAGCCCTGTGTCTATTTGAGATTTTCAAATAAATATTATTTGCATCATTGTTTTGACCCAACCACCTCCAAAGTTTTTATTTCTAGAGATGTAGTATTTTTTTAAACTAGTAACCCTTTTACCAATATTTTTTCTAATTATAAAAATCAACATTTGAAAATTTATTGGGATGACTCATCTCCGTCAATAGAAATGCACAATGATATCCCAGCAGCTCCACATTGTATTGAACTACCTCAGCCATTGTCTATGGGTGCTCAAATATCTCTCTTTGTTCCTTTCTCAGCGGCGTCACCAAGCTCAAGTACATCTCCACCTACTCTCAATAATCCAACAAGTACATTTGCTTCTCTTCTCCCTACCCCACTCAATCTACTCTTATTCCTCTTTCTCCAGTAAAAACTAGTAAGTCACCCATCACCCAAATCTATAGATGTCAGACCTTTACAGTTACCACATTTGTCCAAGTCTCTCAACTCCCGCCACTACCGTAACCAAACACCCTTTCTCACCCAATGGTTACCCGTTAAAAAATAAATAGCCTCAAACCCAAGAGTTTTCTTGTCAAAATCAATCCCTCTCCACCAATTCCACACTCCTTCCGTCAAGCGCAACTCTATCCCCAATGGCAAGAAGCAATGAAAGCAGAATATTATGCTTTAATCAGACATGGGATTTGGTCCTTATTGATCCCTCTAGGAATATTGTGGATTGTAAATGGTTGTTTAGAATTAAGCATAAATCTGGTGGAAGCATTCATAGGTATAAAGCTTCCCTAGTAGCCAAAGGCTTCACACAAAGACCTAGGTTACACTACCATTTCACATTCAGCCCTATTGTCAAGCTTGCAACAGTTCGCTTAGTCCTTCCAATTGTTGCTCAACACTCCTGGCCTATTCATCTGTTACATGTCAATAATGCCTTTTTGCAAGACAGTCTTGAAGAAGATGTGTATATGAGGCAACCTTATGTTTTTTAGTCCTCTCAACATTCAACATACATTTGCAAGCTCAAAAGGACATATACAGCCTTAAGCAGGCTCCTAGGGCCTGGTACATCGAGCTCAACACCTACTTGATAAGTATTGGGTTTGTTAAATCAAAATCTGACTCATCTTTATTTATCTTTCATAATTTTGTTGTTATGTATACATTCTCATATATGTTGATGACATAATTATTACGAGCAGTATTCAGGGAAGTGTCAGGTCCGTAATTACATCACTTTCCTTACGATTCTCTCTCAAAAATCTTGGCCTCTTACATTATTTTTTAGGTATTGAGGTGATATCCACGCCAGCTGCCATCTTTTTGTCTCAACAAAAATATTTCATGAATCTTCTAGATGAATTGCATATGAATTATTGCTAGGGTCTTCCAACACCAATGAAATCAACTTGCACCTTCGATGATTCAAAAATTGATTATGTAGTTGACATTTTCCTTTATAGAAAAGTCATTGGTAAGCTTCACTACCTATCCTTCACTAGACTTGATATCAAATTTGCTGTGAACAAGCTATCTCAATTTATGCATAATCCTGACGTGTTTCACTGAAAAGCTATCAAACATTTGCTACGCTACTTGAAATACATAAGTACATTGGGAGTTCAGCTCAATCACGAACTAGCAGGTCATTTACTTGCTTATTCTGACTCTAATTGGGCTAGAAATCCACAAGATAGAACATCAACAACATTTTATGTTATCTACCTTAGGAACTCACCAGTCTCTTGGTCTTCCAAAAAATAAAAGTTTGTCTCCCGCTCATCTACGAAAGTCGAGTACCAAGTTGTTGTTATTGTTGTTTCTGATGTCAATTGGCCAACAAATTTCCTCCGGGAGCTTCACCTATTGTTGATAGTACAATCAACTTGAGCTCATCTCTAAAGAAGACAACAGAACACTTGAGAGTGTTGAAGGAAGAAAAACCTATTTCAGATTAAGTGAGAGTCCCGGGGTGTGATTTTATTTGAGAAACAAATTGAATTCGGGCTTCTTTACTTTGATTCAATAAGCGGCCCAACTTCAAATATTGAGTTGTATTTTATTTATACTAGTATATGTATAGGAATTGTATTTATGTTGCACTAGATTTTATCCTTGTATGTGATTATTAGGAGGCTAGTCTCTGAAAATCATTAGGAGTCTACAAAAGCTTAGGCAAATGTTGGTTTATAAATAGATCATATTGTATAACACAATCGATATTCCAGAAAAAATATACAAATTTCTTTTTTATTTTTACATGGTATCAGAGCACATTTTGTTGTTCAATATCATAATTAAAAGTTATCGAACTAACAAAGAAAAATGTGACCTTATATGAATTTGGTAGCTTTATTAAGACTGGATTTTCTAAGCGTTTAATGTTATATAGGAGATTTTTTTCATAAGTCATGTGTTGAGAATCCCCTAAGTCTATTATCTAGAGGTTGGAACCAAAAGTAGTAAAACAACAGTCAAAGACATTAGAGATTGAGCATTTACCCACAAAGTTGGCACTAGGATTCGCCTTAGGACCTAAATTTCCCGCCAGCATAACTTATAGCATATGGAACAATTTTTTACATTGGTCTTCATGAATTCCTCTAGACCTAGACCTCTAGGTTCATTATCCTCAGCAGTCTGTGTGCTATTTCCTTCTTCTATGATACCTGCATTTGCTTGCCCACTTCCATAGACTTTCTTTGTCTTAGTAAACTTGAAGGATTGTGGATATTCAACTAGTTTATAACACTCTTACCCACTTCCATAGACTCTTTTTGGCTTAGTAAACTTGAAGGACCGTGGATATCCAACTAGTTTATAACACTTCTCCTTTGTGTGTCCAGACTCCTTAAAATAAGAGCAAAAAATGGTGTTCCTCTTAATATATGTGTTAGCGTAGCTAAAATTTTGATTGTTTCCTTTGTTTCCAGTCCATCTTTGTTGGTTGGCATAAAAGAAATAGATTCAACATTAATGTTAACCTGATTTGCAGAATTTACTCCCCTCTGTGTCTCCTCGTGTAATATAATTGAGTATGTCTGTGTTGTAGTAGGAACGACTTCAACATGAGTATGTTTCCCCTTAGGCTGGCACCGCAATAGTTTTCATTCAGTCCTATAAGTAACTGGATCAACTGTTGATCTTTGTTTTTCTTTACATTGTGTGTTTTTGCACCACAATTACAATCACAATGTATTTCATAAAAGTATTAAGTACCTTTGTTTGGTCCCAAATTTTCTTCAGTCTGTTGAAGTTCTAGCAACATCATTGGTTTCTTGAGATATGTTGTTCAACTCTCTCTATAATTGGAACATCTTGGTACCATTTATTTGTCCATACCTTTGTTCAAGTTCATTCCAAAAGTCCTCTGTTGTTTAAGAATAGATCACATATATCGCTATTTCTTTACTAAGAGAGTTTAGAAGCCATGCCAGCACCATGTCCTTACACCTCCGCCATTGATCAAACAAAGACGTGTCTTCTTCAGGCTTCTTACATGTTCCATTGATAAATTCCAGTTTATTTTTAACAGAAAGAGAGATTAGTACCCCTCTTCTAATTTTCATAACTGGCTCTGTTGAAGTTGATGTTTTTGAGATTCATTCCAGGTGAATCTGAAGGAGTGAGAAAATAGAGATGATTGCCTTCAACCATCTTGTTGGAAGGCTCAGAGCTTTTGGAGCTACTAACATCAATGGTTTCTCCCATGATGGATATTTTCGGTATAAAGGGAATTAAGTGTGAGAATCAGTTTTTAGATTCACGACTCTTGACCTGATTTTTTAGATATACATTTTTTTTCTTTTTACATCTATCGTTGTCTGCTTCACCAACTGTTTTCTGTGACAACGCTAGCACCACCTACATTTGTGTTAATCTTGTTTTTCACAATAGGATGAAGCATATAGTCATTGACCTTCATTTTGTTCGTGAAAAAAATTCAGCAGAAGGCACTTGAGGTTCGTCACCTTCCCTCTATTGATCAAGTAATTCATGTCCTCACCAAGCCTCTTTCCCGTACAACTCTTCAGCCCCCTTTTCACAATTGGGTCTTGTCTTAGTCACCCCCAACTTGCGCGGGGGGTGGTATTAATAGATAATAGATGTTACCCTTTTATTTAGGAGATTGTTATTAGTTTTCAGTCATATGATGATATACGTAGTTAGTCATCTTTACTATTTAGGACTTTGATAGTTTCTTGTATTCGATTTAAATTTTTATTTTTTTTAGTCCGTTTAGAAAAAATAATTTTTTAATTAATTATTTTATTTAAAATTTTCATATGATATATTTAAAATCATAAAATTAAAAAATATTTTGATATATTTAATTTAACATCACAAAATATAAAAATATTTTATATGCTGTCAAATTAGGTGTGTGTTAAAATAGACGGAACAAATAAATTTGGCGTTATAAATGGCAGCACATCTTATCGTCTCTCATCTCAAACATCTTTTGCTTCTCTATCTGATGATGGAGTCTCTTTCTATAGGCATTTCAACTTGTTTACTTGTCAAAAAACACCCACAATCCTCTCCCAAATTGAGATGTTCTTCCACTCTTTCCTGCAATTCAATCCAATTGAATTCTCCTAAAACCAGAAATCTCTCTCCCGTTTTACAAACTGAAACCCCAATTCATCTAATCTCTCCCAAATTCTACTTATCTTTCCTTTCTGTGACTCTTTCTTTTCCTCTTACTTCCTTTGCCTCCTCTGAAACTACAATACCCACTTCAACCAAACTCAACTTAGAAGCAATATTGGTCTCTATTGATGAATTTTTCACTAAGTATCCATTCTTTGTTGCTGGGGTTACCTTTATCTGGCTTGTTCTTATACCATTAGCCGAAGAGTACTTGCAAAAGTATAAGTTCATCTCAGCCGTTGATGCATTTGCAAAGCTTCGTGATGACCCCACTCCCCAAGTTTTAGATATTCGTGATAACAAGAGCTTAGCTTATTTGCCTTCTCCCAGTTTGAGAATGTTTAATAAGAGTGTGATACAGGTTGAGTTCCGCCAAGGAGATGAAGATGCCTTTGTCAAGAGTGTCTTTCAGAAATTCAACGACCCACAAAATACTACGCTTTGTGTTATAGACAAGTAAGTGTATGTGAGAATCTTGCATTCATTCTCCACTATATCTTTTTTTTTTTTTTTTTTTGCTTCTGGTATGTTCAGCTACAAATGGTCTTCTCAGACTTCAGGTAATTATCATACATGTAAACATAACTAGTTCACAGATTATTATGATAAGAGAGTAGTATGTATTTTGATTCTTTAGTTGCACATTTGGCATCGTATGTTGTACACTATAACAATAAATATATACAAAGTAATGGGGACAAACTAAGCAGGCTGTTTCCAACTTCGAGTCCTCCACTCTTGTTTATTTTGCGTCATTTATAGAGTATACACATGTAGAGAGACCGGGTAAGAGTAGTTATGAGTCCACCCTTATTGCTATATTTGCCAAATAATCTTGCAAAGTTCTCGTGTGATCCTTCTCAACATTATCAAATAACTCTCTTTTGTGTGCAAAAAATGCAAGTGGCAAGTGTTATTTTAGCAGGCACGAGGTGCCTGCAAATTGGCTTGAATGCCATTGTTATAAAAATGTTCTAAAAGTTAAGTAATGTATTCTATAATGTCAACTTATCATTGCCTTTATGGTTAGTCAAGGAAGTCATGTATAGATTTGGATTTGCTCCAATGTCTCTTGTTATGTCTGTTCTTCATGACTGTAGCAATCCGGCTATATTACTAGGTTGAGAAGGATGTTTGCACCTATCCCCTCTGCATGCCATGAGGCTGTAAACACAGTCAAGTAATATGTAGATGCAGGAGGGGTGGGTTAAGCTGCTATTGGGATGCTTCCTGGTTGTCCAAGTAATGGCAGGTGTAGATGCCCTTTCCGCCTAAATTTTTTCCTTTTTACGTTACCTCACCTTCTATCTGATGATTTCCTTGGGGGGTAATGAGGGTTTTTGCTTACCAAGATGGCAGCCTAATTAGCTTTATAGCTGTGTTTTACAATCAGATAGCTACTGCAAAGAAGAAGAGAGAATAATGTTGTTCCCGCTTAATGAACATGTATTTGTTGAATGTCTCTCACTTACTGACAAACAGTGGATGCTTCTAAAGGTAGCTGCTGTAATAGCAGATGGTGACGAGTAACACTTGGCTATTTGAGTAGTTCAAAGAGTTTGACAGATATCTTTCTTTGATGTGGAAGGTAGTTTTGATGGGAACTCGATTAAAGTGGCTGAACTATTGGTCAAAAATGGTCTCAAAGAGGCTTATGCTATCCGAGGTGGGATAAGAGGCAAGAAAGGATGGCAGGTATTTCTTCCTTTCTTCCAAGTAGTTTGAGTTGGGATGATTTATCTCTTCATTCATGTTCAACTGTATCACTTCTGTAATTAAGCTTGCAAATGATCTGCCCATATGTATTCTTGCGAAGAATTTTGTCGTTTCTCAAATGATAAGAGACTCAGATAGTTTTTGGGTCGTGATTACTGCATCGACCTGGCCTAATTGACAATCTAATAAGTGTTTCCTTGGGCGCTTTCTTTATGTTGCTGGTCTTGAAATGAAATCAGAAGCTCAATGTTTTTAGTTATCAGAAACTCTGCACAGATAATTTCATCTTGGTCAGTTAAAATGCTTATTTTTACTTTGCAGGAGATCCAAGAAACCCTTCTCCCTCCATCTGTTCATATTTATCCCAAGAAGAAGGATAAAGGGTTGCAACCGCAAGGCAGCAATAATGGGGTGATTCAAGCAAATGAAATTAATAGTCAATCTCCATCCGCTATAGGTGTGACCCAAGTTGAGCAGATAAGCAATGGTCCCGTTAAGAAGTCTGCTGACTCACCCTCAGCAATAAAATGTGGGCCTAGGTCATCATCCCCATATCCAAATGTATGATCTCTATCTCTATCTCTATCTCTTGCACACATATAAGTGAACACTGTCCCACCTTGATTACACGACCATGACCATGAGCAAGTGTCTGAGATTGCAAAGCTATTAAATGACTATCTTTATTCCTTACTACACCACAGGAGTAGTGGAAGGGTATGAGATTGTGAAGCTATTAAATGACTATCTTTATTCCTTACTACACCTCAGGAGTAGTGGAAGGGTGTTTGGGACGATTCTTGAATATATCTACGTGCCACTTGCTTCTTCAGTATCCAAGTTGGCTGTCTCATAGGCGCACTGCGATGGAGTCATTTTATGCTTTAGTGTGTGGTTCTCTTTTTGGGAGTCTGGCACAAATCCCAATTGATCTAAACTCTTTCTCGAAAATTATCACCTGACCACCGTGCATCCCACGGTAGGCTGTTTGACAGTGCCAAACTCACCAAAGTGGAACACTTAATTCTTGTGTCTCCTTTCCTTCTTTGTTTTGTTACTGTCAGTCAGTTTAGGTCATGTGTTAATGCTAAGAATGGTTCTGCGTAGGTTCTTTTTAGCCGTCCTCTTTGCTCAGAACCATCAAAATGCTTTTTGCCAGGAACAACTTTAGGCTCGTGAAATATTGACTCTATTTGTTTATCTATCTTGCAGTATCCAGATTTGAAGCCCCCAGCGTCCCCTTCTCCTTCAAAACCTCAAAATTGATGGCAGTTGCATGTCATTCCTTTGATGCCTCCTATCTCATCGATCATGTGAATGGTGTAATCTTTGCCATGTCTCAACTGCAGCTTGACATCAATATGTTTCTGAAGAGAGTATGACAGACACACACTGAAAAACCAAAGCAAATGATGTCTGCTCTGATTTTTCCTTGATCCAGCATGGAATGCAGAATAACTTCTATAGTCCAGTTTTGGGCATTGCTAGACTTTTCATTTTTAGTGTATGTGTTGAACAAGAATTTTTAACTAAGCTCCTTTGTAGCAAGCTCTGTTACCAAATTACTGCCTATTAAGTCTCTGAAATGCCCTTTTCCCACCCACACCCCAGGGATTGTAGATGATTGATTGATGATCTGCTTGTAACACTGAGAGAAGATGGTGTTCCTGAGCAAATGACTAAGTAAATGTATTTGGAATCGCCGGATTATCCTTATGCCCTAATGTCTATTGCCTCGAATTTGGAATTTGTTTTCCAAGTTGAAGAGAAGATGACGAACACAAAATATAAATAGCTTCCTAACTCTGTTATGTGATAAACTAAACATGTGAATGGGTTTAGTTTAATTATCTCATAACTCTATCCAAATACTCTGGGGATTTTCATAGCTATACATGTTCTTGGCGGCAACCTATACCCTCAAATTACTCGGATAACTAGAACAAACCAATGTGATAGGAGGAGGAGGAGGGAGGGGGAGGGGAGGAGGAGGAACCATGAACTCTTGTTGCAGTAGAACCTTCAAAAAGTTTTGTACACAAATCTTGAAAGAGCAGAGGTAAAGTGTTCTTGATAAATATCAATATACCCCCGAATATAAAAATGGAAAAGGGCATAAAATACCCTCGAAGTATTGGAAATGATACAAAATTATCCTCCATCCACCTATCGACTCCAAAATACCCTTCTCATCCACCTATTGGCTCCAAAGTACCCTTGTCATCCACCTTTGGGTTCAAAATTGACCACTTATTTAACGGTTTTAAATTTAAACTATTTAAATATTTTTTTAAATACTTGCCGCTTAACTATTGGTTATAATTTAATTTATTAATATAATTTATAAACCAACTCACTACCCACCCATTACTAATTAAACCCCACCCAATTAATAAACTCACCCCAAATCCACCTTATTAAACAAAATCCTGAACTCTTCCTTTCTAAGACTGTGTTCTTCTCAGTCAATTTCTCCTACGTTTAACAAAATCCTCCATTGATTTTCAAGATTTAGACAGATTGCAAAATTGCCTAGTCAATTTTCTACTTTTTGGTTGGATTTTAATGGAATTGAAAATCCCAAGAACCAATCTTGAGTTTTTAAAAAATTGATTAATGATGAAAGAGTGATAGAAAAATTTCTTCTAGGTTTATAAGATTAGTGTTTTCTTCTTTCTCAGTTAACTGGTCTATATTACTATCTCTAGATCTTTTTTGGAAGTCAATGAGGTTGTTCGTTTGTTAATGTTGAATTAATGGTCTTTGTAATTCATTTGTTTATTATAACTAGTTAACTGATCTTGTTTGGAAGCCAATGGGGTTGTTTGTTTGTTAATGTTGAATGAATGGTTTATTAAAACACTAATCTTATCAACCTAGGAGAAATTGACTGAGAAGAACACAACGTTGGAAAGGAAGGGTTCAGGGTTTTGTTTAATAGGTGGATTTGGGGTAGGTTTATTAATTGGGTGGAATTTAATTAGTAATGGGTGGGTTTATAAATTATATTAATAAGTTAAATTATAACAAATAGTTGAGCGTCATGTATTTAAAAAAATATTTAAATAGTTTAAATTTAAAACCGTTAAATAAGTGGTCAATTTTGAATTCAAAGGTGGATGACAAGGGTATTTTGGAGCCAATAGGTGGATGAGAAGGGTATTTTGGAGCCAATAGGTGAATGGAGGGTAGTTTTGTACCATTTCTAATACTTTAAGGGTATTTTAGGCCCTTTTCCGAATATTGTAAAGATTATGAAAACTTACTTGTTCAAAGAGGAAAAAAATGATGTTTGATTAAGAAAAGAGAGGAAGAAAATTTGTAGCGGGAGAGAACAAAGTTGCGCTAAGAGAAAGAAAAGCGACGACTGATTATTTTAAAGTGTATTAAATAAGTCTGAAACAAATGGATTTAAAGCGTATTAAGACTCTCCTAGTGATTTGATTCATTAAGATCCATTAAGAGGCTTCTTTTAAAAAGAAACAAATGGATTTAATGGATGAAATCTGAATGATTAGGATTCGAACCTTAAAACCAAAACACACTTAATGGGATGAATCTGAATGATGAAGATCCATACCTCTATTAAGTGCAAACAAATGAGGCCTAAGAGACCTCCCTAATGCTATCACATCTCATTTTAGCGTACCTCTCACATCATTAAATAATCATTAAACCATATCTAACCTCTCTCTATTTTACTGTCCACTCTCTATATTTAGAGAGTAAAATAGAGAATTGAGTCTCTATAATACATCTCCAATCTTACCCCCTCTCTCTCTCTATATATATATAGAGTTCTTTATTATTATTATTTTCACAATCAATTCCAATTTATTTCTCTATTTTACACTTTTAATTTATTTTTTTCTCTTCTCAATATTATATTATTATTTATGTTTCATTTTTATTTTCTTATTTCATAATATACATCATTTCTTTTTCTTTTTCAAATAATCACCCTATATCGAACCTTCGACCTATCAATTGGTAATAAATGTGCTCAACCATTTAAGATCATCTCCAATACACCTCTATTTTACTCTCAATTCTCTATATTTGAAGTATAAAATAGAGAATGACAGTCCAACCCCTCTTTATTTTAGTCTCTATTCTTCATTTTTAGAGGTGATAGTAGTTCTCCAAATTTGGAAAACTACTATTCACACTCTATTTTACTTTTTATTATTTCTATTATTTTGTAATGAACATATTATTTTAGATATAATGCCATTAAGTAAATATCTAATATTCGTAATTCTTTTTAAATATAATATGATATTTATAAAAAATATATTATTTAATATATACTATGTTCATCCCGAATTAATTTTTTTTTAATTTTCGTTACTAATATAATTTGAAAATCTCCGGTTTGAACAATATTTAGCTAGACATAGAAAAATTAAGGACTGAAATGTTCATTTTTAACTCCGTAATGCACTAATAGAGCATTTATAGGAGTAATGTAATAATCTTGAAAGTTGAGTATTTATATAATGTTTATGTAATTGTATTTCATTAATGATTTTACTTTTATCTGAATTGTCCATTAATTTGTATATTATATAATATTTGCTTGCAATTTATGTTAATTAAATATTTAGAATAAATAATTATTTTATATTAAATAAAAAAATATTAAATCACATGAAAATTAAATAGAATGATTGTTTGGAAGGAGGAAGAAAATAAAAATAATAATATAATATTAATAAAAGAAAAGAAATTTCTTTTGTTAAAGTATAAAATAGAGTATTGAGTTTGGAATAGTGAAAAAAAATAGAAAACCCGATGGTTTACGAGAGATTTATTGGAATGTACAAAAATTGAAGTCGAGTCATATGCAAAAAGGTGATAGGAACTTGGGGTTTCGTTGACATATATACGGTAGTACTTATCGTCGTCTTTCTCTCTGTATGTATATTTTGGCAGATCAATCTGTGGGCAGTCCATATGTTTAAATTGAGTGATATTTAGAGATATTGTGTTGTGGGCAAAAATGTCATCCATCTCCTCTTCATGGGATGGTACCATTACATCCACTCAATTTCACATTGCTGCTTCTACTTTTTCTGAGATATGGAACAATTTCGATCTAGGGTTTCCTCACTGGTCATGGATTAACTGTCCAAAAAAACCAGGTTTTGCTGCTACCAAGGTTTATCTTTCTGCATTTTGCTTTGAATTTCAACAATCTTCTTTTTCATATATTTTATACTCCTTTTTTCTGCAATTTTGGCAGCTACAAGGATATTTATCATTGGAGAATATGATTCTTCCCAGAACCACTGAGGTTTGTCTTGGGTTGAGCTATTTTAAGAGGTTATGTACATGTAAGACTTTGCTGATTTTTTATTTTTTTTTCATTTATAGGAAGAATGTGTTCTTGCTGGAATAGAAGATTTTACTTGCTCTGGTGAAGATTTATGTAATGATACTGCCATATTGGTATGTTACACCTTTTATTCTTGAAGTAATTTCCTTTACCTAGGAAACAACATTTTATTTGATAAGAGTGCTTCAGTTTTAAAATATTTATCTCTTACTCACCTGTGTTGAAGGTTTTAACAACGACTATTTCTAGTTTAAACTGCTCAACTCTTGCAACCAAGATTTCCAATAATTTTGGGCTATATATTGCATTAATATTTGAGTCTTTGGTAGAATGCATTAATTGTCAAATCTCTTGTTTTTTTTAAGCCATCACCTTAGGCGTTTAGCCTTATGGTTTGGGGGTTTGGTTTGAACCTTACCATGGAATAAATGCAAAAAGAGATTACATAATTTGAAGGGAGACGTGGACCTAACCCCCGCAAAAGTAAATATTGAAAATTCAATCTTTGCAAAAGATGAAAGACTGCCTATACAATACCTTTCATAAAATTAGCATAAGAGCATTAACTCACAAAGAAGTCACATTTTTCATAACTTCTTCTAATACTAGGGAGTTGCCATCTATCTTGTTGAAATAATCCTTTCACCCCTTTAGGAAGATGTTGAAAAGAGTAGAAGAAGATCCCATTTCCACTTGAAGAGGCTTGTTTGGATAAGAAGTTGGCCACTTGATTGGCTTTCCTAAAACAGTGTGAAGTCTTCACATCAACACCATTGATACCCTTGATAATGTCTCTGATGATACATTTGAGCCTGAGATTATTAGTGACCTTGTTATTGATCATGTCAGTAGTCAGTAAGGAGTCCAATTCAAGTTCAAAAGTATTGAATCCAGTCTGTTTGCACCAGTTAATCCCATACATAGCAGACATTGCCTCTGCCTGATTGTTACTTTTACATTGAATTGGGACTGAAAAGGCCATGATCAGGTTGCCAGAATCATTCCTCGCCACACCACCATAAAGCTCTGTTATTTTGCTGGATGTAGCTTCCAGTAGTATTAAATTTAATCCTTCCAAGCGGTGGTCTGGTCCAAGTAACCTGTCTCCAACTGATTACTGGCTTGAATCTTTCAATTCTTTGACATAATTGAGTCCAGTTACCTGAAATATCGCATCTGGGAAATGCCACAGATATGGCTGTCTTTATGTTCCACAGGATATGCACTTCCATATTGGAAGTAACAAATCTTTTCTGGTCACCATATTTACAAGAAGTCCAGCTCCTCCAAATTTCCCAACAAATACAATAGGAACTATTTGTTGAAACAGTTTATGGACGCTGTTGTTAGTCTTAACATCTCACCACATATTTAAATTTCTTTTTTTATAGACATAGTGATGTCTAACTCCCAGAGGGTTACCAAAGAAGTTCCAAACATAACAATCAGCCTCACCATCAATAAAACATGGTTCATTGTATCACGAGTAGGTGTAGTACAACAAAAGCATCTAGAGACTAATTGGTTACCGAAATTATGGAGAATCAAATAACTTTTTAAGAATCAATCTCTAAGTAAAGAAATGAAATTTAAAAGGTAAACATTTATGCCATAACTTTTCAAGAGTGGTGTCGTTCTACTTAGGCTTTCTGATGATTTTTCATGCTAAAGAGTTGGTGTAATGTTCTACAGGGTGGTGGTTAGACCGACTTTGTTGCATGGGACTGAGTGTTGGCCAGTCAAGAAATTTCATGCCTAGACGATGCATATTGTGGAGATGAAGATGTTGAGGTGGATGTGTGGTCATACTAGGAGGGATAGGATTAGAAATGAGGATATATGGGATAAGGTAGGTCAGGCTTTCGTGGTCGACAAGATGAGGAAAGCGAGACTGAGATGGTTTAGACATGTGAAGAGGAGATGCATAGACGCACTAGTGAGAAGGTGCGAGAGGTTGGTTATAGAGGGTATGAGGATAGGTAGAGCTAGGCCGAAGAAGTATTGGGGAGAGGTGAAAAGATATGATATGATGCAGGTTCAGGTTACCAAAGACAAGGCCTAGATAAGAGGGTTTGGAGGACTCATATTAGGGTAGAAGGGTAGTAGGTAGTGTAGCGTTTTCTTGGTTAGGGTGGTTGATGTTTACGATTGTTTACGATTGTACTAGTTGTATTATTATAGTTCTTGTTTTTATTCTTATCATGGCTTATTATTGTTTGTTAATAATAATCTACCCTAATATTGTTTTTATGGCATTTCGATTATCACATGATTTATTGATATTTTGGCTACTTTTGCACTGTTTCTTGTTTCGATTTTCTCTTCATTGTCTTCTTCTTTATACAAGTGTGTGTTGTACTTGAGCCGAGGTCTTTCGGAAACAGTCTCTCTACCTCCATGAGTAGTGGTGAGTTCTACGTACATTCTACCCTCCCCAAACCTCACTTGTGAGATTTCACTGGGTATGTTGTTGTTGAAGAGTTGGTGTAATGGCCATCTTGGGTAACATTCCAGATGGCAAAATCATGGAGATATGGAAATGTTGTTAATATGTTGAGTCATGTAATCTGGGAGCACCTCACAAAGCTCCTCCAAATTCCACTTTCCATTGTCAATACAGTCACTGACATTAGCCTTTATTATTATTATCAATATTACCAGGATAAAGGTCTGCCAAGACATCCTTCTCAATCCAATTATCTCACCACATGCTGCAACAACCAAGATTAATATGTCAGAATGTTTCTTTCAGTGTTCTCCCTAGCTTTAATTAGAGATTTCCATGTTTGAGAGTTTCTGCTTGTCCATGCCTTGGACACAGGGCGAACACTATTGCAATATTTTTCCCTCAAGATATCAGCCATAAAGAAGGTTGAGCCGTGAAGCTCCACCATCTTTTGATGGCTTAGGTGTTGAAGATGTCATTCATATTTCTGATACCAATACCAAGATCTCCAGTGATATTTTGCTTTCTTATCACTGGATTCTCAGTAAAAACTGGCAAAGTGTTGTTCCAGAAGGTTCAGGGTACTCACAAGGGGGTTTATAACAGTAAGAATGTAAGTGGGCATAGATTGAAGCACACTTTTAATCATAACCACTCTACCACCATAAGTAAGAATCTTACCTTGCCAACCATTCAATCTTTTAACAACTTTGCAACCATATCATCAAAGTAAGAAATCACCTTTCTTCCCACATAAATAGGACAACCCAAATATGTAGAAGGAAAGCTTTTGTCCATGAAGCCAGTGTATCTTCTAATTCTGTTAATTTTGTATGCACTATCTTTAGAATCAGTTAAAAGAAACTTTATCCATGTTAACTCTTTGACTAGAGGATTTCTCATATCTTCTAACCTATTTTATGATAAACTTCGTAGATCTACTATTTCCACTACTTCCACTACGGAAAAATGAAAATAATAATATCATCAATATAAGCTAGGTGGTCTGCGTGCACTCTACCCTCCTTAGACCCTAATTATGGAATTTCTCTAGGTATGTTGTTGTATTATCACTGACATCCCATTGTGAGTGGTGTTTCTCGAGATGATTGATTCCCTGGGTGGGGATTTCGCCGTTGATGTTGTGTTTACAGTTGTTACAGTGGTGGCACACGGAACTTCTCTAGAAATTCCGTCAGTGGGTTGTGTCGCTCCAGCAAGGGGAGCAATTCGGTTAAGTGGATGTGCCGGAAGGCCTCTGTCCAGTGGCTCCATAAGGTGCTATGCCTTAGACTCACTGAAAAAGTTACCGTTGTGTATTAAGGTTTTTGTTTGTGTGGAGAGTGTTTACTTAGAGAGAGAAAAAGTTATGGATACAAGTATCTTACGAGATTGGTTTACATGTTAATTTCTTGCAATCAGGCAATAAATTTAATGAGATCATTTATTCCTGTCCTTGGCATTAAAGACTTTCAATTTTTGGATATGGATGTTAATTTGATAGATGGTGGTGCTCTTATCAACAATATGCTCCTCTAAGTACTCTAGCCACACTAACTAAACATCAATTGCCTTCAATCGGTTACAACGATGACTTTTGTGTCTGATGGAGTTTTAGATTCATTATCTTTTATAGTTCCATTACAGTATGTGGCTGTCAACGTTTATACATATCCATGCTCCATCTTCAATACTACATTCTTTGCTTTGATATATCTGTTCCAGTTTTCATCTCTTAATTGTCTTTGAACTATAAATGGTTGAGCATTGTCATGATTTTCCTTTAAAGGTTCAAAAGGACAGCAAAGAAAGACATCATTACGACTTTCATGTCATCTACAGTTCCTCTTTCAGGGTTCCAGTACTTTATTTCCGTGCATACTGCAGTGGTATGTTTGTATTCATTTTATGCCGTAAGTTACACACCAACATATATATTGTTCTGATTATGCTACATCCATAGATGGAGAACCCTCGGCAATAGAAGACCTGGAAAAGGACTTTCCTGCCTATACTGCACAGGAACTAGCAGTATCTAAATGGACCTTTATAACTTGGGAGGTATGTTTGCTAAATTTATTTTCTGAAAGCTGATCATGTTTTCTCACCTTGTAATCTCAATTTGCACTTGGTAATTTTATGTGGCTTTGCCTTCTATTTATAAAGAAGATTATTGATATCCTTTTTCTCTCAAATTCATTTAGCCATCAAACCCTGATCCCATTATGCCTCAATAGTCTCTATGTAATCATCTACATTAAACTTTTTTGATAATGGTATATATCAACAGATATACTACACCAGAAAAGTATAGTCCCCCAAATCAAAACATTACAGGTTATAGCATACTTTCTTCCTATTTTGCTAGTTACATATTGTCTAGAACCTCAAAAATATCTTCTGTTTGTACTAAACATTCCTGTTTACACCAAAAATAATGAAGAGCTAAGCATTTCATCTTCAACTTTTGAATGTTCCATTGTTTATCTTCAAAACATTTTCTGATTTCTCTCTTTCCATACAGTCCACCAAATACATGCAGGGACAACCCTCTATCGCTCTTCTGATTTGACAGAAGTCCTTCTCTGTCCCAACTGCTAAGAGCAGCCCCCCTTTTGTTGCCTGGCATCACCCATCTGATTCCCCTCAAGCTGATGAAGATCTTCCATATTTGGTACGTCCATTTGCAGTGTAAAAAGAGATGGTTGGCTGTCTTTGATTGCTCCCCACATAAATAACATCTAGAGGATAAATTAAAACCTTCCCTTCTCAGCTTCTCCAGTGTCAACACAGTTTTTCTTTGGCTGTCAGCCAAGAGAAAGATGTCACTTTCAGAGGTATCTTCACTTTCCAAATAATTTTCCATGGCGAACAGTCAACCTGGTTATTAACTTTGCTCAAAATCCTGCAAGCTTCTGTCAACTTAAAGTTTCCTTGGGAATTTCCTTGATACTATAGGATCTTCATCTCCGTTGATACCCTGAAATTGACTTAGAACATTATAGAACTCTGTTACCCTCCTTAGTTCTCAGTCATTTAGATATCTCCTAAAAGACAAGTTCCATCCTTGTTCAGACCATGCCTCAGCCACTGTTGCCTCTTGTTGTTGGGTTTAGAATGTACATGTCTGGAAAAGATTGTTGTAAAGTGCCTTGCCCAAGCCAGTTGTCCTTCCAGAAAGATATTTTCCTGCCATTCGCCACCTTTAACCTTGAATTGTTCCACATCCTTGGCCACAAGTTTCTGATGGACCTCCAAACACGGCAACCATAAGGAGTGGCTACTGGATTTGTTGTCCAACTGTCCTCCCTATATTTCAGTATAATAACTTCCTTCCATAGAGGTTCTTCTGAAGCATATCTCCATAGTCATTTCATCACCAAAACTCTGATTTTGTGCCTTCAAATTCCTTATTTCCATCTCTCCTTTGAAATCGTAGAAATCTGTCATTGCTTTTGTTATTCCAACTCCCTTCTTTTCTGATGGGAACCTCGTAGTGTTGAAATCCCCACAAAATACCCATGGACTATTAAGTAGTCCCTGTTCTGCTGCTAATTCTCCCCAAGTCTCCTCCCTCTCTACATTAATCAACCACTAATAACAAAAATCATCTTGTTTGTCATTACATTTTAACCTCTGCCATTCTTCTTGGCCACAAAATTCAGGGTTCTCTCTGCATGAAGGAGAGGAATAGTGCATTGATGCAGTTTAAGTTATCAGGGAGTACTGCAACGTTTGTCTATAATTATATTATTCCTTGGTAAAAAATGGTGGAAGCTTTTTCTTCCTCATAAAAAGAAAAGGTTGAAGTTAAGTTTTCTGATTGAAAGCCATACTTCACCTGAAATACTTCTCAAACAAGTTTTTCATTATTTCACCAGCTATGTTGCTTAGCCGCCGAGTGTGAGTCGGATCCGTCAAAAGTTATTCATATGTGGCGGATTTGACATGAGTACATGGGCATTTTTCGAAAGCAACATTGTTCACCAGTATATGATATACTGGTAGCCAAACTTCAACTTGCAAGTGATATCATGACCAAAAATCCCTTTAGTTATCAGTTGACAATCATAACCGCTACCAATTTCTAGTAGTTGCCATGTATTTCAGTGGAATTCTTATTTTCTGTTTGAGGCCATTTGGATGTCTAGGTTCCAGCAAAACTCCCGTTGTTGCTGAATCTTCCTGGAAGATCCTTGTCATATCCTGTCAATTAGTATCTCTTACTATGTTTCTTCCCTAACCCTCCTTCACCAGTAAAAGCAAAAGAGTAGCTACAAGGATATTTCTTTATGTTTCTCCATTATACCTCCTTGATGCCATTAGAATGAAGTTAACTTAGTGGAAATATATATATGTTATGAATGTGCGCCACGTTGAGATGTGTCTTAATTTAAATGGCGAATTATCTATAGGAGCACCCGTACCTGAATCGGCCATGGTATACTTTGCATCCATGTGGGACGAGTGAGTGCATGAAGCTGCTTTTCAGTAATGAACCTTCAGTGGTGTCTCAAGGTGGAGTTGCAATTGAGAAATATCTAACCTCATGGTTTTCAGTTGTATCACCTGTCTTTGGTTTTAAAATCCCCTTAAAATTCTCTACATTTATGAACTCTACACCCAGCAAGTCTGGAAATGTTGCTACTGTAATATAGATTTAGTTTTTTCTTTTCAATGTAAATGTTTAGAATGAAATTATCTGCTAAGATGCAAAATTGGTGGGGGCTTATGTCAGATGTTAGGCCTTACATAAAACTAATCTTTTAACGTGAATAGGAAGATCTAGATTTTAAATTTTAATTTCTGTTAAAAGTCTTGGCATTTCGGATTACTTCAATGAGCTTCTCTTACCTTACATGATGTACGCTAGTGAGGATTACATTCACAGTTGCAAAATGTCAAAAAACTTATATTGAAAATATATTAGCACACTTTGTATCCGCTTATTTGCAACAATTACTCTTTATTTGATAGCTATTTACTTGGGGATGGCAATGGGGATGGTGTGGGCGGGTTGAGCTTAATTCACAAAAAATTTAATCTGCCTTGCTCCGCCCCGCATAATTTTTAATATTTTCTTTTTATAGTTAAACTAAATACATTAAAATATAAAGCAATAAAAATAAACATAAAATCAATAATTTGATCTGCTAAAAGCAAAAAAAAAATGATGAAGAAATCCTTCCACACTTTTTTCTTTGCTCTGTATCAATTCTTGTAGCTTTTTTTCACCTTCAACAATGACGATGTCCCATAGATCTCGATCCTAAGTCCTTATCGGAGCCACCAACAACTTTTGATAAAATTGTAATGTATAATTATGATGAAACAAAGACGTTATACATTAATTTAATAAACAAAAACAACTTCATACATTGAAAAACTGAACCCATATGAATCAGAAAAAGATGAACAACAAAAAATCAAAAAAAAATCATTAACTTGATCTGCTGAAACAAAAAAAAGGATGAAAAATCCTTCTACGTTTAAGATCATGAATTTCGTCAATATGATTGAGAATTTTTGGATTTCCATTGTGTAGATCCAGAATTTATGGGTTAAGTCGTAATTATGAGATTCGACGAAGAATTCGATTAAGAGATCTGGTTTGCATTTTCAGATGTTGAAAGTGAAGTTTATTGAGTTTGTACCGGGTTTGATGTCCTCGTCACAGATGAGGATGGACCACCAGGTTGAGGCTGGAGGAAGGTTGACGGAGGATGGTGATTGGTGTGGTGGAGGAGGAGAGGGAGGGAGAGATTTGAGAGGATTTGTGGCGAAGTTGAAAAAAATGGATAAAACAGCAGGTGAAGAAGTCTTTTCAATAACTTGTATATCGATGAGTTAGAAAGAGAATTTTTTTGAAATTCAGAAATAGAGTGATGGAGATAATTGGTAATATCATGGAGTGATTTTACGCGTGAAAATAAAATAAAATCGTGTGATGGTAGTTTACAGTGATGTATCCAAAAAAGTGAGAAATTGTGGAAAAGAAGGATTTTTGTAATTTTTGGGAATGGTAGAGAATAAAAAAAAATTGAGTAAAAACGATGTGTAGATGCTTGAATGAAGTACAAATTACTTTGATTCAATCATACTTTCCAAAATTTTATAGTAGAAACTGAAAAATAATAATAGTTATTACGAAAAAAACTTGCCTAATCAAGCAAGTCAAACAAATCACAAATCAATTTATTGATATAACTAGGAAGAAAATACAACGCCGCAAGCTTGACTAAACCTAGTCATCAAAACCACAAGTAACAAAGAGACAGATTCTCAAATAGTACACGACTATTTTAACAAACGAATCAAACATCAAACAAACGAAGATCACTAATGAATTCAAGTAACATCACTAAATTTAGAAACAAAAAAGAAACATTCGAAATTTATGACTTTGAATCTAATTATTATAGCACATGAAGTTCAATATATTAGGAATCAATATATGTTTAATCAACATTTTCTGGAGGTGCTTGTGTAGAGGAAGAAGCATCGTTTTCTAGCTGCGATAAATAATTTTTCAAATCAAAATCAAAGGAGTTCAACCAAAGCTCGAGTTCATTCATCTCCTCTTCATTAAATTTCATAACGGATTTCCACATTTTTTTCATGTCAGTTTCGTCAGTGCCAGATGTCGGATTAGATAGACCCCTTTCTATGATATCAACCTCGTCAAGCTCAACTTTTAATTCCTTCACTTTGTTTCGAGAATTTGCAATAGCAATATAGTTACTTTCATTTGGTTGTGTATTTGGACTGAAAAAGCAATCAACAATAGTATCAATTGTGGGGTCAAAAAAAAAGTAGGGTTTATCGGTCGGAGAAAATAATTATCCTCATATCAACATTGTATTTTCCAACCAATTCACTAGCTTTTTTATATAATATTGATTGAAGCTTTGAAAATACTGTGTATCGAGCATCTTCATTTTCTATTTTGACCAGTGAAATCTTTTGACGTCCTAAAGTCTTTTTTTCTGCCATGACTCAACTTTTGAGGAAAAATGATTTAAAAAAAAAAATAAGTTTATTGATAAAAATAAAATGTGGTGCTTATAAAAACTGAAATAAGATGATTATTTATACAAAAAATTCTTCATAGTCATGATAAATTTCTAGCCAAATAGTACAATAAAAAGTAGATTTCTTGCATCAAGTTAAAAACTATAGTAACAAAATAAATTTATATGGTAAGAAAATCAAGTTTCAATATGGTTTATAATTTTTTCCAAATTTTGATAAGCTAATAAGAATTTATTTTTCGAAATAAAAGAGTAAAGCTCATTTTCCCCCTTAAGATTTTGAATTTGAGAAACGATATCCTTTCACTTTTTGAATAAGATGATAAATGAGAAAAGTACACTAAATAGCATAAAAAGTTAAATATTACACTCACATACCCCATTTCTTAATAATTTTAAATATACACAGTCGGCACAAAAAATTTACACCGCATAAGGTTACATATATATGTATATTAATTTAATATTCAATTTAATCCATTAAGTTGTCCGCTTGATTTTCTTATATGTTTTCTTGTTTTTAATTTATTTGTGCTCCAAATTTCTTCATCTTCACACCAATTTAACCCATTAAGTTGTCCGCTTGATTTCCTTACATGTTTTCTTGTTTTTAATTTATTTGTGCTCAAAATTTCTTCATCTTCACACCAATTTAACCCATTAAGTTGTCCGCTTGATTTCCTTACATGTTTTCTTGTTTTTAATTTATTTGTGCTCCAAATTTCTTCATCTTCACACCAATTTAACCCATTAAGTTGTCCGCTTGATTTCCTTACATGTTTTCTTGTTTTTAATTTATTTGTGCTCCAAATTTCTTCATCTTCACACCAATTTAACCCATTAAGTTGTCCGCTTGATTTCCTTACATGTTTTCTTGTTTTTAATTTATTTGTGCTCCAAATTTCTTCATCTTCACACCAATTTAACCCATTAAGTTGTCCGCTTGATTTCCTTACATGTTTTCTTGTTTTTAATTTATTTGTGCTCCAAATTTCTTCATCTTCACACCAATTTAACCCATTAAGTTGTCCGCTTGATTTCCTTACATGTTTTCTTGTTTTTAATTTATTTGTGCTCCAAAT
>JAJOOO010022136.1:0-19099 GCA_029582685.1 Solanum piurae
GTAAAGTTGAGTTTGTTATTGTTTTATCATTAACGAACTAAGTTGTTTATACTATTTTACAAGCTTTATATATTGCATGTGTCTTATTGCTTTATATATTGAGTTCAGTCTTTCATGAGTTGAACAGAGCCAAGGTAAGTGTTCTCTTTTATTCCTTTCAAGCTTAAGTTGTGGTTTAGCTTTCCAGCTCGCATACTCGTACATTCCATGTACTGATGCCAGTTGGCCTGCATCTTATGACGATGCAGATACAGGTACCCAGGATCAGCATCCAGCACGCCGTTGATCCAGCTGAGCACTCCAGAGTCAATGGTGAGCCTCCTTGCTTTCTGGAGGACTCAATCATTTTGTTTCCCTTAGTTTTGTTTTATTAGGATGTTGCGGGGTCTGTCCCAACATCCATCTCAGTATTATAGAGGCTTCATAGACAGTCAGTCAGTTAGTTTGAGTCTCTCATCTATGTATATATGTAAATATTCTATTTTGAGACTCGAGTTGCCCTTTTTGGGCCATATTTTATCAGTTGGGTTGTTATAAATAGACCCAACTGATTGTTTAGGATTCGGTCTTAGTTTTTCTAATTATTATAAATAGACCCTTAGGGTTCATTAGTAAGTGTTCGAATTTTGATTTAGTGTGTGAGGGCAAGAATTCAAGTTTGTAATAGGTTTAGATCCTTTAACTCTTCTATTTTCAGGAAATTGCATGAACTATTGTATTTTCTTGTTTTCTCATAGTATGAGTAGCTAAACGCCCTAGTTCTAGGGCTGTAGCTATGAATTATGTGTTGAATGTTTGAGGCTTTATGAATTGATTTTCAGTTGTCAATCCAAATTACTTCTATATTCTTGTTTTACTATTTTATGCTTGCGCACCATAGAATAAATCTAGTGTCTAATCTTAAAATGGAACTAGGAGAGGTTAGATAGACCAGAGAATATAGAGAGCTTGGTCCACCCATTAAATTGAGGTGATTAGTGTTCAGGAGTGACACCCAGACGAACACCTTGCTTGGTTACGAAATAGTATGAAATATACATGCTCGCCAGTTAGTTTATTTATCACCGCTCAACGATGTAGTTAGATGGCTAATTGGGGTAGGCGGCGAGAGGCGAACCACCCGGACCATACTATCAACCCTATAAACCAGTAATTTGACAACTGAAGTGAATTCTAAGCCAATGATATGATGCATGATATTCAATGTATGCTGCAGCTCTGGAATTGTTTATAAACTTGCTTGAACCATATTAACAAAGTTGTTCACAATCGGTTACTTTTATTTAGTGCATACTTATTAGTAGTTACTTAACTAAATTATCAACTCTTGAAAAAGTTACTTGGTTACTTTTAGTTGTAGAATTAAGTGATTATAAGTTGATCATAAGTCCCTTGGGAACGATAACTCGTTTCTTAAATAATCAATACTACTTCTGCGACCACGTACACTTGCGTGTATTTTGGGGAGCAACCATTTTTTGTAAATCTAGGGTTTTATACTCAACCCTTGTAGAAGAGTAACTGATGCGTACATTTTTCCTATTCACAATCGCATTGATTGGTACAACCCTAATTTTCTTCATCACCTTTTGTTATCTCAATGAACAACCTCTACATCAAAGAATGAACAATTATTAAAATGCTTCAAATGGTCTTAAACATATCAAAAAAAACTTTAAGTTTGAGTAAACCAATTTTAACGAGTCAACAGTAATTATATGGGACTAATCATTTGGTCAAATTACCCTTTTGATAACCAATATTATACAAAATAAAGGGGGAGCAAATAGTCAAATGACCCTCATAACCTATTATAGTATTTTCAACTATATACTTATACTTTACGGGGATCCTACTAACCCCTTAGACTATTTAAAAGTGAAATTAATTCCACCATGAAACCGTAAAATGTCATCATTAATCATGTGTCTTGTGGTGAAACATACATGCTTGACACGTATATTCACTAGTTAATAATATATATATATATATTTTAAAATAACATTTTTGTCCTTCTTCCTCCACCTTTCTTCCTCAATCATTTTTTTCAACCTTAACCACGTTAAAACACCATTTTCTACCTCAATACATGTCACAACTCAAGATTATTCCCTAGATGTGACATGGTACCTAGAGTCCTGGGAAGCCCTAAGTTAACCACATGGTGTAGCATGACACTAAGATAGCATACATAACTCAAATGACAAGGATTTGGGAGAGTAGTACGGAAGCCTCTACATTTTTGCACATATTTTGGGCATTTAGGAGCCCATTAATATTTTGGTGATAAGACTTTCAGATGATTTTTCGCAAAACCTTAATGAAACCCTTCAAAGGGAGTTTGGGGAGAAGTGTGTGAAGCCTCTCCGTTTTTTGCACATTTTTTGGGCATTTAGGAGCATTTTACAAGAATTAAGTGATTTTTTCAATTTTTCATGAGTGTTAGCCCATGAATATTTTGGTGATATGGAATAATTGTTTTTTGCAAAATCTTTACGGAACCCTCCATAGGGAGTTACGGGAGTGACACGTGAAGCCTCACCATTTTTTGCACATATTTTGTACATTTTAGGAGCCATTTTACAAGAACTAGGTGATTTTCCCAGTTTTTCAGTGTGTTAGCCTATGAACATTTTCATAATATGACTTCTAGACGATTTCTTTGCAAAACATTTCTAAAACCCTCCGTAGGGAGTTATGGGAGCAGTATGTGTCTCACCATTTTTTGCACATATTTTGGGCATTTAGGAGCCATTTTATAGGAATTAGGCGATTTTTACAGTTTTCGTGCGTATTAGACCATGAATATTTTGGTGATATGTCTTCCGAGTGATTTTTTTATTTTGCAAAACCTTTACGGAAACCTTCATAGGGAGTTGGGTGAATAGTACGCGAAGCCTCGCCATTTTTTGCATATATATATATATTGGGCATTTAGAAACATTTTACAAGAATTAACTGATTTTGTCAGTTTTTCGTGTGTGCTAAGCCATGGATATTTCGGTGATATGGATTTCAGATGAGTTTTTTGTAAAATTTTTACGAAACCCTTCGTAGGGAGTTAGGGGAGCAGCACGTGAAGCCTCACCATTTTTTGCATATATATTGGGGATTTTAGGAGCCATTTTACAAGAACTGCGTGATTTTCTCAGTTTTTCAGTGTGTTAGCATATGGATATTTTGAGAATATGACTTCTGGATAATTTCTTTGCAAAACATTTCCATATTCCTCCGGAGGGAGTTGTGGGAGCAGTATGTGTCTCACAATTTTTTGCACATATTTTGGGCATTTAAGAGCCATTTTATAGGAATTAGGCGATTTTTACACTTTTTTGTGTGTATTAGACCATGAATATTTTGGTGATATGTCTTTTGAGTAATTTTTTTACTGTGCAAAACCTTTATGGAAACCTTCGTAGGGAGTTGGGTGAACAGTACGTGAAGCCTCACTATTTTTTGCAAATATATTGGACATTTAGGAACATTTTACAAGAATTAAGTGATTTTGTCAGTTTTTCGTGTGTGCTAAGCCATGGATATTTTGGTGATATGGATTTCAGATGATTTTTTTGTAAAAGTTTTACGAAATCCCTTGTAGGGAATTAGGGGAGCAACACGTGAGGCCTCACCATTTTTTGCATATATTTTGGACATTTTAGGAGCCATTTTACAAGAACTAGGTGATTTTCTCAGTTTTTCGGTGTGTTAGCATATGTATATTTTGAAGATATGACCTCTGGACGATTTCTTTGCAAAATATTTCCAGAATCCTTCGTAGGGAGTTGTGGGAGCAGTATGTGTCTCACAATTTTTTACACATATTTTGGACATTTAGGAACCATTTTATAGGAACCAGACGATTTTCACAGTTTTTTTGTGTCCATTCGACCATGAATATTTCTGTGATATGTCTTTCGAGTGATTTGTTTTTGCAAAACCTTTACGGAAACCATCGTAGGGAATTGGGGGAACAGTACGTGAAGCATCACCATTTTTTGCACATATATTGGGCATTTAGGAGCATTTTATAAGAATTAAGTGATTTTGTCAGTTTTTCGTATCTGCTGGGCCATGAATATTTTGGTGATATGGATTTCGAATGAGTTTTTTGCAAAATCTTTATGGAACCCTCCGTAGGGAGTTAGGGGAGCAGCACGTTAAGCCTCACCATTTTTACACATATTTTGGACATTTCAGAAGCCATTTACAAGAACTAGGTGACTTTCTTAGTTTTTCGGTGTGTTAGCCTATGAATATTTTGATGATATAACTTTTGGATGATTTATTTGCAAAACATTTCCAGAACCCTTCGTAGGGAGTTAGGGGAGCAATGTGTGTCTCACCATTTTTTGCACATATTTTGGGCATTTAGGAGCCATTTTATAGGAATTAGGCGATTTTATAGTTTTTCGTGTGTATTAGACCATGAATATTTTTGTAATATATCTCCCGGGTGATTTGCTTTTGTAAAGGTTTTACGGAAACATTCGTAGGGTGTTGGGGGAACAGTACGTGAAGCGTCACCATTTTTTGCACAAATATTGGGCATTTAGGAGCATTTTACAAGAATTAAGTAATTTTCTTAGTTTTTCGTGTGTGTTAGCCCATGAATATTTTGGTGATATGGATTTCAGATGATTTTCTTGCAAAAGCTTTATGGAACCTTCCGTAGGGAGTTAGGGGAGCAGCATGTGAAACCTCGCCATTTTTCGCACATATATTGGACATTTTAGGAGCTATTTTATAAGAACGGGTGGTTTTCTCAGTTTTTCAGTGTGCTATCCTATGAATATTTTGATGATTTGACTTCTGGACGATTTTTTTGCAAACCATTTCCAAAACCCTCTGTAGGGAGTTGGGGGAGCAGTATGTGTCTCACCATTTTTTGCACATATTTTGGGCATTTATGAGCCATTTTTATAGGAATTAGGAGATTTTTACAATTTTTCGTGTGTATTAGACCATGAATATTTTGGTAATATGTCTTTCATGTGATTTTTTATTTTGCAAAACCTTTATGGAAACCTTCGTAAGGAGTGGGGGAACAGTACGTGAAGCCTCACCATTTTTTACAGATATATTAGGCATTTAGGAGCCATCAGACTTAAAATCAAGAAGAAGAGCAATTCAACTGGCAGTCAAACTAGATTTTATCCAACTGGTGGCTCTAGGCAAGTAACCTATAATAATAATAATGCAAAAATTGAAAACTTTAGACTAATGAAGAGTTGGTTCAAATGAGGAATTTGTAGCACAACAAAGGAACAGTGAATACAAGGCAAATTTAGCAGGTACTTTTTCACTAATGGCTCAACTTTGTCCACATGAATGGATTATTGATTCAAGAGCAACTCAGCACATCAAATCCTCTGAAGAATTTCTACATGGCTTATACAATTTAGGAGTCAAGGATCAAAGACAGTTCAATATCCAACAAGTAATAAGGCTGAGATAAGAAGTACATTGGAATATATTATTATGGGAGGATTGAAAGTAAGAAATGCCTTACATGTACCTGATTTCAAGTTCGACCTCCTATCTGTTGCAAGGCTTACTAAGGTCCTATCATCCAGTGTTAGTTTCTTTCCTAACTTTTGTGTGTTGTAGGAACTTTACAGTGACAGGGCGATTGGGGTTGGTGGAGAAGACAAAGGTTTATATTCGTTGAGAGATGAAATAAATGCAGTGGTTGGTGCAGCAATAAAGGATACAAATAACCCTGATATATGGCACATGAGGCTTGGGAACCCATCACTCAAGGCAGTGCAACATATTTCAGCACTTAAAGGTCATGTAGAAACTAGTACTCATCAAAACTATCAAACTTGTCATTTTAAAAAAAATTATTATCGTATGGTGGTGAAACCTTTATAATGATGAATAAAATTACAAAGTTAAAAGGAGCTTAAGCTCGACCCATTGTTCTAATAGTTGCTTCGCAAAAATTAAGTTTCTGACAAAAACTATACAAGTTTTGCACAAATTTACAAGTCTAGCATGATATATAAAATTAGCTATAACATCTCAACTGGATCAGCTCTGTACAAAATTATTTGTCCTCTGCTTATGCCTTAGGGACTCCATTTGTATGAAGATCAAGTTTGTAAGATCCGATGGCTATTGATGGTAGGTGAGCATATGCAAAAAATAACCAACTCCTCATTTGGGGTTTTAGCCAAACATCATAAAAAGGTAAAAACAATTACCGAATCGATTATCCATCAAATAGTAAGAGTGATTTAGTCTTTACAATGCTTCAATTTGTCGAATCTTCGAAACCCACTTCCAAATTCTCCAAATTGAACTTCTCAAATTCTTCAAAACTATGAAAAACTACAGAGAAAAGTTTTCTCAAACAAATTCAGTCCAACATAGCCTTTAAACATAACTCAACATGCTAAAATAAATATTCAAAATCTAATTTATAGTCGTCTAAATTAAGCCACAAAAGGCCATTTGGCGAAGTAAGTCCGGCTCGCCGAACCACTAGGCGAGCCGCCCGTTGACCTCTTCCATCGCCTTTTTGCCTTGCCACTCAACATCCTCAAGGTCTGTAACTTTGGGCGATCTCTTTTTGCTTCGCGGAACTACTCGGAGATTTGCCGACTTCTCCTTTTTGTGACCGACTTGGTTTCTTTCCTCAGGGCTGGCACACTGCAACTTTAGGCAGTCAAGCTAGCCACTCGGCGATTCGCCAAGTGCTCCTGGCAATCACCAGGCTTTCCTTTCTTCAATGCTTCAGTTTATTTTGTTCCTTTTTGCATGTTAATGTCCTTGATTTGTTCCTCAATCCATATACCTGAAAATCAAGGATTTAACATTAGTTTATGGCACAAATTAAGCATTTGAGGACACTAAGTGTATATAAACAAAGCCCCAAATGAGTCTAAATCTCGGACTAATCAACACCCCCAACTTAAACTTTTGCTTGTCCTTAAGTAAAACTCAAGATCAACAGTTCAAAAAGGATGTCTCAAATAGTGCTGCATAAGACTCAACATGAATGCACACAACAAGACTCAATTTACTTATGCAATGACTAATTGTGCCCTCAAGGATTCAAATTATGACTCACCATTATCAAAGATGCTCAAGTTCACAATACTTGCTTCAAATGCAAGTTCAAGCTCAACAAAGGTACTCAAATGCCCTCACAACAAAGATGATTCCCTATCACACCAAGTTCTTCAACAATTTATAGTTCCGGAATCACATACGACTCTCACACTCACAAAGATGAACACATGCATGACTTCACCCATATGTTTGCCCATATTTTCCAATTAACATTTGCTTCAACTCACTCAAGATTACAAAGGTCTTTTCAAGGCTTGTAACAGGGCCGAGTGTAAAGGTATGGTCATTTAGGCTCAGTGGCTGCTACCCTCATGAAATGTGGTCTGAACATCACTTTCTTCCTTTTCTTCAATATTTTGATCATGCTCATAATTCACCCCATTATTTACTTTCAAATGGACTACTGGATACCCCATTTATTTTGCAACTTCAACTACTTTATTTCACAATTTTTTCTTTCTTTTTCTTTTTCTTTTGTTCTTTTCATTTTTTTATATGGAGGGGTTCCATCTTTTTCAAAACCATTGCTCTAAGGGGAACTTTTCACACTTCTTGATTTACCTTCTCTTTTCACCACACCTCTCACTTAGGCTTTTGGCCTAAGTTGGCTATTCAAACCAACTGCACTTCATCAGAGTTATGGGTGAATGGACAAAGAGGGATCACAATTGTTCAAGTTTCTTCCAAGAAAAGGATAACGCGCAAGAGGGTTCAAGCAAAGTCCACACATCTCACAAGGTTGGCCACAAAAGAGGTATATTGTCAAATTGTTTCACTCTTTAAAATTGTTGTCTAAGATCATTTCAAGTGCTTGCATTACTTAGTCAACCGGACCAACGGGGCAAATTCTAGGTGTCATCACACACAATGTTCAAGGTAAGATCATCACACAAGGCATTGGCACCAATATTGAACAAGACTTCACACTTTCTAGCTAGTGTGCAATGTTCATCACAAGAGACACATTCGAGTCACAATGAGATGCAAAAAGTCCACACATTGTCTATGCAACTTCATTTGGCCTCATCGTAGCCACACATTAATTTCTTTCAATTAAGAGAACTATTCAATTCATCGGTATTGATCATAACCAATACTCAAATTCTTACAAGAAAAACCACAATCACAAACAATAGAGGTGGCACACATTTTCAAAATAGGTCAAAAACCATTTCCATTCAAAACAAGAAGCCAAAAGCTCAAACATCCACAAGATAAGATAAAACACAATCAAAACACAAATATAGATCTCAAAATCAAATATATACGAACAAAATGTAATAACAAGAGGTAGGTATGGAAATACCTCACCCCACCCACAAAATAAAAATAGTTGTCCTCAAATGCAACTAAAACAACAGAAATCAATAAAAACAACAGAGAAGGAGGTAAAGATTTCATCCTACCAGGCTAAGCTTGGGTGAAGTCTGCATCGCAGTCACTTCATCTGTCGGGGCATTAATGCCCGGGGTCACACTTTGATCTTGGGCATCAGTGCCCGAGGTAACATCAACACCGACTCCCCTAGATCCTTCTATAGAAGTATCCCTCAAGGAAGTCTGAATGACAAACTGTACCATAGCCTCCTCAGCCTCATTCATGCCCTCATATGTGGTCTCCTCCTGGACATCGAGCTGCTCCTCATCAGTCTCAACCTTAGACTCTGCAGCCACATCATCAGCTCTAACCTCATCTCCAGTGGTAGCTGGAGACACATCAGAATAGGCTGGAATATCTGTGTCCAGGTTATCAGGGATCTCCACGATCCCAAAAATCATCGACATATTAGTGGACTTCAGCTGGTCCATATCTTTACTCAACTCTGCAATTATTGCCTTTAAGACTAACACCTCATGAGTTGCTCTCTGACCTCTCTCACACACCTCTATCCTTGTCGTGAGAGCATCAATAGACTCTCTAAGAGGTATCAAAGCAGCGGTGAGAGCTCTCTCAATCATCGCAGGTACTGTAGCCTCTAGCTTGGAGGCCTGCACATAAGCAGAATGGGCTAGGTTCCCCATCCGTAGTAGCATGGCCTAGGTGAGTGAAGGTTGGGATGCAGCAGTACTAGCAGCAGACCTAGGAGGCAGGGGAGCGGTAGAAGAGCTCAGAGTCATAAAAGGGGTAGAGCTAGAAATTCTTTAACGCAAAGTGTCTGGAGTAGGCAATACTGCCTCTGCAGGTAGTGTCTCAATATCAGTAGCCAGGGATGTATCCACGGAGTTTCCCTCTTATTCTCAGCCTCATCCTTTAAGTACTCGACCTCAATACGCCGAATGTCAGTAGTAGAGGTGGGAGTCACTTCCACGTCCTTCTTATCATCATGTGGAACCCGGGCTCGTCTGCACAACTCGGTGATCAACATCAGAAAATGGAGAGATGTTTGCTGCTACCTAGCTCTTATGGCTATCTCCTGTCTAATGATTGCACCAAGATTAATGCTCTTCCCAGCAATGAAATATCCAAGATAGGCCGTCTTTGTGTGGCGGAGGATATAGTCATTTTGGGACGGCATGATTATGCTACTGATGAAGCTGAACTAGTACCTCATTGCCACATTAAGGTCTTTCTTCTCGATTGGAACTACGACCTCGATCCACCTAGGAGTACTGTCAGATAAAAGAGGGGCCAACCAGCTTTTCATGTCCTCCAAAGAAGTTCTCTTGCTCATGCTCTAGTAGTCATCTGCAATATTTTTAGTGCACTCTAATACGACATTTATATCCTCACTATTTCACTTCACTTTTCTTCCCCTGACAACTACATAGTCTACTGGCTTGAAGGTAGCAACCTTCCTCTTTCCTTGTGGCACCAGAGCTCCGTAGGTAGTGTAAAACTCTCAGACCCAATTAGGAATGTAAGGGCCCCGGGTTTTAGTAAAGATCTAAAATTTGTAGGATTTCAAGGTGCTTCAGATCTCTGGATATCTGTCCACCACACCATCTGTGGACAACTCTTCTTCTTGATGATAGTCCTCAGTCCCTAAGATTTAAGTTTGTTGAGAGACCGGGGAGGAGGACCATGTGCAGGTGGTGCTGGGACTACATCCTGATCTGGAACTGGAGAAGGAGGAGTGGTCTGAGGCACCCGGATCTTAGACGGATCATGCATCCTCTTGGAGCGCATTTTAGCTCTCCGGGCCAATAGCAGCTGGTCATGCTCAGGCTCAGAGATGACATCCTAAGGATCATGGTGTTCCCCGTCGCTTTCAGATGTGGTGAGGTGAGTCGCGTAGACTCCCTCACTGTCAGAGATTACCTCCGGTGGCTCAGCTGCGGGTGCTTTTCCCTTTACTTTTCCTTTCCACCCGTGGTAGGATGTTTGGTTGCCTTTACTTTGGATGCTGCTGCATCTTCATTAATGACGATTCCTTTTGCCTGTTTGCAGGGCACCATGTCTCGTCCTGGTACTTTGGGTCTAGCCATATCTGCAAGACACATAAAAAAGAGTTAGAAATATTTCAAGATAATTTGCAGAATTCAAGTTACAGAAAGACTCGCCGAACCAGTCGGTGAGTCGCCGAGTCACTTTGGCGAGCCAGATCGGGCTCGCCGAAAGGACCAGCTTGAAAATTTTCCAAAAATAAAGCATATCGGCGATGTTCAGGGCCCTTCGGTGAGCTCAGACTAGCCCGTCATATATTAGAATGTGTTTTAGGGGTTAGGGGTGTAGAAATGGCGATTAAAGGAACCTTTCGGCGAGTGAACTTGGCGAGCTCATGCTTCCCTCCGAAAGTTACAGACTCAAATTAGCCAAATCAAGCAATTAAAGGCGATCAAAGGGGGACATCGACGAACAGCCGAACCATTCGGCGAGCTTGACCCAGTTCGCAAAACTGTCCAACGTGCCAAATTTCAACTCCATTTCCCAAAATCAAGCCCGCAGCCCCCGCAATCAAAATCAAACATACACACTACTCAATTCACACTAGACCCATAAGATCCATGCCTCCTGGGTACTCAGACTTCCCCCGATTTGGCCAAAATTTGTCATTTGATGATTTTTTCCCCTTAAGAATGACGTCAACCGCTCAATCATTGGACAAATTACTTCATTTGGCTCAATTTGGGGTTACTCAGACTTCACCCAACTAGACCCAACATAAAAATAACCGAAACCCAACAATTTAGAATCAATTTTAACGCATGAAACACAGGGATTCATTATTTTAAGTAATTAGGAACAATTTTGAAACACAAAATAGGCAAACCAACACATAAAACATGATTTCAACCAATACCCAATATCCAACATACAACAACACATATTTACCAAAATCATTCGAGTTCAACCACTAATTAAAAGTTTGGGGTTTGAAAAACCAACCTGAGTGCCGAATAGAGAATTTAATATGCTAGGCGGAAAAGTAATTCAAATCCGACCACGAGATCAAACAAAAAATGAATGAAAATGGGAAAGTAATGAAGATCTAAAGTGTGGGTGAGAGTGTACGAGGTTAGAAATGAGAAAATGTGAAAGATTTTGAAATTTTAAACCGTTTGGCCTTTTAAAACCTTTCAGTTCGTTGCCCTTTCGGCGGTATTAGTCGACCACGCCAAACCACTCGGTGGTGCACCGAGTGGTAACTTAACTCGCTGAGGTTTACAGGACCTCCAGTCAACTTGGGGATCTAAACGACAGACAAAATCAGACTCGCCCTGTTCGGCGAGTCCTCGATTCAGTAATTGGCCCGCCGAGTTTTACAAACTTCCACTTCATGTTTTTGTGAGTCTAACAGTGGTCCAAGTTTAGCTCTCCGATCTCTTCGGCAAGTCCCCGACTGGACTCTTGGCTCACCAAACTGCACATTCTCAAACACACTACACTTTTCAACATGCACAATCAACACCCGTTATTCAAAATCAAACTCAAAGCATTAAAAACTTGGGTTGCCTCCCAAGAAGTGCCTTAGTTAATATTGTGGCATGACGCAAGTTCCTATTCAAACTTCTTTTTTGGGGTTTGTCGTAGTATCACTAGGCAACCCCCCTTATTTTCTTAGGTTCAAATGTGAAGCAATCTGACCCATTTGGGTCTCTAACTGATTAATTGAGACTGAGTGAGAGGTCACCGTTTGGTTGAGAGTCGAGACATCCTCTTTCATTTCTTTCAACACTTTATCGGACCCTACAACCTTGTTGAGAATGCGTGAGAGCTTATCTTCCGTACGGCCACCCTAAAAATCTTTGGGCTTTTGTCGCTCATGGGGAGGAACATACCTATCATTCTCCCCTTCTTTTTCCTTCCAAGTGGCGTTACGATAACGCCAATCTCTGTCACGGTCTCTCCAGTCCTCATCTCTGTTCTAACCCTGATTTCCAACCTCTCTTGGGTAGTTAGCATGATAACCTCCTCCTTGGTTGGCTAGAAAGTTTACTTCCTCATTGTACAACGCTTCAAATTGCGCTTCATCGGGGTTCACTCTACCAACATCCTACATTAACACTCTTAGTACCAACACCCATTACAGTTTTAGCTAAGATGTCCAGCTGGGTCATCATCTTTGTCATGTTTTGGTCTCTATCTTGATCCTTCTCGATCTGCTCTTTTTTCATTCTAAAGTTGAACGGAGAAACTTGATCCTAACGAGTGTACCATGCCCTGTTGATCTTGGTCATGCAATCAAGGAGTTGGGAAGCTATTTCATAGGGTTGTTGCATTATATATACCACCAAAAACAAGTTGGTCAGCAGCTTTTTGTTCACCGAGTCAAGACTCCTATAGAAGTATTGTAGCAGCAAGTTGTTGGGCAATCCATGAGTTGGGCATTGAAGCACCA
This sequence comes from Solanum piurae, assembly GCA_029582685.1. Lineage (NCBI taxonomy): Eukaryota > Viridiplantae > Streptophyta > Magnoliopsida > Solanales > Solanaceae > Solanum > Solanum piurae. The sequence continues at coordinate 12,857 of JAJOOO010022136.1, forward strand.
ACTTCTTAAATCTTAGCCACATCTCATGGATTGGCTCACCCTAAAAAAACTTGAAACTTTGGATACTATCCCTAAGCATCATCATCATTGACGGAGGGAAAAATCTCACTTGGAATACTGTGATCAGATCCATCCAAGAAGTGATAGAATCTCTTGGCAACTCAACCAACCACTTTTGGCCTCTCCCATCAGAGAAAATGGGAACAACCTCAAATGGACCGATTTTTGTGAAACGTTCTTAAAGAGGAACGGCCAACAGACATCAACAAAATTCCTGATATGCTCATGTGGATCCTCATGAGCTAGCCCCCTAAATAAACCCTTCAGTTGTAGGAGATGAAACATGGTGCTTGTGATGTGAAAAACAAAATTTCCTTCAGCTGGAGGTAAAAGAATGTCCCCAACACCACCCATTTGGACTGGGTCATTGATGTTTGGGTCATTGACATCATTGAGGTTTCCGACATCATCTTAGTGGAACACTTGGCTACCATTACTACCGTTAACGCTCATCTCCTCCTCTGTTTTAGCTCAAGCAACACAAAACCAACACAAAAATAAGTAGATTCAACTATAATAAAAAAGAATAAAATTCAACTTCACCAAAAGAATTTCAAACAACACCACTCCTCGGCAGCGGCGCTATTTTGATTTAACGTTTCAAGCAAACCTCATTCAATTCTAGGTGTCAACGATCGTAAATAAGTATAAAACCCAACAAATGAGTTGGGATCGAACCCCACAGGGAGAGGTACGTGTTTTAAATTTAAATAGGAAGTGCAAATGTGGTCTAATCAGCCATAGGAATAAAAGTTACCTAAAAAGACATTAATCAAGTAAAAGGGGTGACACGAACGTGAGAAGGGGGTTTTGATTTTAATTATTAACTACAAGGAGTCACAAAAACTTCAAAATAACAATAGGGAGACGGATTCTCGGGATATGATTGGTTATAGGCAAATATAGATATATGGGTAATTGAAACTACTAGTAAATAGCTAAATGTTAGTGAGTAGGCTAGAATATAAGGGAGATAGATTTCTCTTGAACAACTACCCCGAATCCGGTGACTTCTTTCGAACATCAACAAGCATGACAATGAATAACATCCCACACCTTAATTCATCCACTCTTTTGAGCTAGATGGGTAGGATTAAGTTTAGGATTCACTCTCTCGAGCTAAACCCAACTCAACCCAATACCCACAAATCATTATATCAATAATCTTAGTTCTAAACCCTCTCTCTCGAGCTAGTCAAGAACACAAAGATCGAACTGCATTTGCAACTACACTTCATAAATTAAACCACAATTAATGATTAAACTCACTTCAAAATATCATTTAAACTAGTAATTAACAATACCCATAAACTAATTCAGCCCATAATCACATAATCACACCCCAAGAATTGGGGTTTTAGCCAAACATCAGAAAAAAGGTAAAAAAAATTACCGAATTGATTATCCATCAATTAGGTAAGAGTGATTTAGTCTTTACAATGCTTCAATTTGTCGAATCTTCGAAAGCTACTTCCAAATTCTCCATATTGAACCTCTCAAATTCTTCAAAACTATGAAAAACTACAGAGAAAAGTCTTCTCAAACGAATTTAGTCTAAGATGGTCTTTAAACATAACTCAACATGCTAAAATAAAAGTTCAAAATCTAATTTATAGTGGCCAAAATTAAGCCACAAAGGGCCATTTGACGAAGTAAGTCGGGCTCACCGAACCACTCGGTGAGCCTCCCTTTGACCTCTTCCATCACCTTTTTGCCTTGGCACTCAGCATCCTCAAGGTTTGTAACTTTGGGCGATCTCTTTTTTGCTTTGCTGAACTACACGGCGATTCACCGACTGCTCTATTTTGTCGTTGACTTGGTTTCTTCCCTCAGGGCTGGCACACTGGAACTTTAGGCGGTCAAGCTAGCCACTTGGCGATTCACTAGGTTCTCTTGGCGATCACCAAGCTTGCCTTTCTATAATTCTTCAGTTTGTTTTGTTCTCTTTTGCATGTTAGTGTCCTTGCTTTGTTTTTCAATCGATATACCTGAAAATAAAGGATTTAACATCAGTTTATGTCCCAAATTAAGCATTCGAGGACACTAAATCTATATAAACAATGCCCCAACTGAGTCCAAATCTTGAACTCATCACGCCCCAACTTCCCTTCTATAGTTCAGGGTCTGGCACCCTACGCCACTTAGTGCGCCAGGGTTGCCAGGTCCTTTACCCTTTCGGCCATCTTTTTGTATGAGTTCCCTCGAATCGTACCTATGTCTTCTAATTGATTTCTACACTCTAAGGTATGTCTAAATATCGAGAGATCATCCATAACATGATATCATAACCCTTGAATCCATAATTCAAATTCAAGGTAGAGTTCACAGTCAAGTCTTGAGGGTTCTTCTAGTCATTTTAAGTGGTCTTTTACAATTGTTTTACAACTTATTTTAAATGACTTGAGCAAAAAGTTGAGGAAGAGTAGAGCTGAGTTAATTTTATTTAAAATTATATATGGGAACTAAGTATTCCAAGATCAAATATTTTAACATTTAAGATGAGAGAAAACACTAATTTCCAAAGAGTTCATGAACAGTTTTCAACATTATGTCTCTTTAGAGAAACCTTTTGAGTCATAATCTCAAAGTTGAGGAAGAGGAAATATTTTCTTTAAAACATAATGATCCAAGTATATTTTGAGAGAAGTATTGAACACCGATATGGGGGAGAGTTCGAAAAACTCACAGCCCCCATAAACTATGAAGCCAACGTGGGTAGAAAAGGGTCATACTTTTAAGATGATTTCTTTATTGCTTTTTATCATAGACTAGTAGATCTAATTAGTTAAGGAGTTCTATACCCTGGAAAAGTATAGAGCAGTTCTGGCAGCGTGGGCTAGACGTTGTATCATCACATAGCTCATAGTGATGGTTGTCGGTTAGAGAATCTCCCAAATAGAGTTTACTTTGTATTTTTGAATACAAATAGAGTTTATATTGTATTTTCCAATACATTGAGTTGTTATCTACTATTTTAAATATTTTCTTTATACTGCATTATTTCTGTTACTTTATATTGAAATGAGGTTGAGTTGAGTTGAGATGAGGTAAGTGTTTCCTCAGTTCCAGTTCAAGCTTATGTCTTGTTTTAGATTTCCCCTCACATGCTCGTACATTGCACGTACTGATGCCATTTGGCCTGCATCTTATATGTTGCAGATATAGGTAACCAGGATCATTATCCAGCGCTTCATTCATCCAGTTGAGTGCCATAGTTATTGGTGAGCCTTCTTGCTTCCGGAGGATCCCTTCTTTGTTATTTCAGTTATTAGGATGATCAGGGGTCTTGTCCCAACATCCCTCATAGTATTAGAGGCTTCATAGATAGATAGACACTAGTTCATGAGTATTTTAAATTTCACTTGTTTATGTTGAGACTTGAGTTGCCTCTTTGGCTAGTTGAATGTTTATTTTTAAGACATTCTAAGTTATCTTTTGAGACAGTTGAGTAAAGTTTACCTTTTAAGTTTTATCTAATTTGTGATTAAGTCTTCCGCTAAAAGTTAAGCCAGGCCAAGGATTCGCTTGGGGCCAGCAATGGTTCTCGAATGCCGGCCACATCCAGGGTGTAGTCTCGGGGAGTGATAAACCTGGTATCAGAGCACAGAGTTCAAGATTCTTAGGGTGTCTAATAAGCCATGTATGTAGAGTCCTAGTTCCAAAGGGTTGAGACTTTCTTTCTGAGATAGATAGAATAGAATGGGCTCCTACTCTCTTTTAATCGCCGATGCTAAAAACAAAGAGTGTGAAGCGCGCCACATCTATAATTAGGAGGCTGCAACATTTAGGAACTATCTCAGTTCTTTCATACTCTTTTCGTGCGATAGAGTTCATCTCTAAAAAGTTTCTTTCTAATTCATGCTTGCGCATATCTTTCATATCATGCCTCTACGAAGTGTTGTATGAGGTCGTCCAGCTAAAAGGAACGTTGAGGATCAAGAAGTACCTAATGCAGTAGAAGTGCAACCCTAAGGAGAGGTCACTAACACTGAGTTTCGGGAAGCTATTCGGATGTTGAGTCAAGTTGTGACCAACCAAGCTGGTTCAACATGATGTGGCTGATACGTGCAGGATTCGGGAGTTCTTGAGGATGAATCCTCCGGACCTTACTGGTTCAAGTGTCACTGAGGATCCAAATACTTTGTGGAAAAGCTACAGAAGGTTTTTAAGATTATGCATATTGTTGATGCTGAGCGAGTGGAACTAGTTGCATACCAATTGAAGGGTGTCGCTAGAATCTTATTTGACTAATGGAAAAAGAATAGAGCTAAGGGTACACCAATTGTGAGTTGGTTGTGTTCGAGGAGGCCTTCATGAAGCATTTCTTTCCTCGTGAACTTAGAGAGGCTAAGGTAAAATAAATTCTCACTCTTAAGCAGGAATCTATGAGTGTGCATGAGTACAGTCTTAAGTTCACCCAACTTTCCCATTATGCTCCAGAGATGGTTGCTGACATGAGAAGCAGTATGACTCTGTTCGTTGCTGGGTTGTCTCATCTTTCAAGTAAGGATGGCAAAGAAGCTATGTTGATAGGAGATATGGACATAGCAAGACTTATGATCCATGTGCAACAGGTTGAGGAAGATAAGCTGAGGTATAAAGAAGAGTTTTGAAACAAGATAACTAAGACAACTGGGAACGAGTCTAGACATCAGAAGAGTAATGCAAACCGGTCATCTTTCTAACAAAAGCAAAATAGACATGTTCAATCATCTGCTAGTGCACCTGCACCAAGGAATAAAAGTGAGTTTAAGAATCATAATTCTCAGAACTTCAAAGCTAGACCTGCACAGTCTTAGGGTAGTGTGGCACAAAGAGGTAATGGGACTCCTGCATGTTCTAAGTGTGGTAGGACCCACTCAGGAGTGTGTCGTGATGACTCCACTGGTTGTTTTAAGTGTGGTCAAAATAGTCACTTCATGAGAGAGTGTCCAAAGAACAAGCAAGGTAATGGAAATGGGGGCAATAGAGCCCAATCTTCTTCAGTTGCTCCACTAGACAGAACTGCACCTAGAGGGGATAATTCAGGAACAAGCGGAGGACCAAACCATATGTATGTTATCATTAGTGGCCAGAAACAATAGAATTCACCGGATGTTGTCACTAGTATGATCAAAGTCTTTTCTTTTGATGTTTATGATTTACTAGATCCATGAGCTAGTCTATCTTTTGTGACTCCTTATATTGCCATGAATTTTGATATTCTTCCTGAGCAATTTCTTGAGCCCTTCGGTGTTTCTACACCGTCGGTGAGTCTATTCTAGCTGAGAGAGTTTATTGTGATCGTACCATTTCTATCAATCACAAGGACACCATGTCTGACTTAGTTGAATTAGACATGGTAGATTTTGATGTTATTCTTTGTATAGACTATTTTCATGCATGCTATGCCTCAATTGATTGTAGAACTCGAGTAGTTAAGTTTCAGTTTCCTAATGAGCCAGTTATAGAGTGGAGGAGTAGTTCAGCAATTCCTAAGGGTCATTTTATTTTGTACCTTAAGGCCAGAAAGTTATTTTCCGATGGGTGCATCTATCACTTAGTACGAGCTAATGACTCTAGTTTTGAGACACCACATATTAAGTCAGTTCCAGTTGGTAGTGAGTATCTATATCTCTTTCAAGATGATCTTCCCAGAGTCCCTTATGAGAGAGAAATATATTTTGGTATAGATATTATTCCCAATACTCTTCCCATCTCTATTACACCATATAGAATGGCTCCACCTGGGTTAAAAGAACAGTTGAAAGACCATCTTGAGAAAGCTTTATTCGACCAAGTGTCTGACCTTGGGGAGCTCCGGTCTTATTTGTGAGGAAGAAAAATGGTTCTCTTAGAATTTACATAGATTACCGACGGTTGAATAAGATTACTATAAAGAATAAGTATCCCCTTCCAAGAATTGATAACCTGTCACGACCCGATTTCTCAAGTCATGATGGCACCTACTATAACCCACCAGCAGGTAAGCCAACCCATAACCCGGAACAACAAGTAATGGGTTTGAGGGTAGAAACTAAATAAGAGTAGGCAAATAACAATATAAACAAGCGGAAGTAAACCAAAACATAAATACAAATAAAGATCCCTCCCAGAACCTGGAAGTCACTAGTACAGAGCTACTAACAAAATGAGTACAAGTCCCAAAACTGGACAACAGAGACTGGGCTGTCTCGAAAGGTA
>JAJOOO010022137.1:0-17014 GCA_029582685.1 Solanum piurae
ATATAATATAATTTAATACCTAAACATTGAATCAAAGAGTAGAAATTGGAGATTTTGAAAATTGATTGGGAATCAAATGTTAGATTTGTACTTGTAAGGTTATGGCTAACCCAAAAATATAATTTATATTGATATTTGACCACGGGGCTCAAAATTTATTTTGATTGAGTCTAAAAATATGAATTGGTACAAATAAATTTGTAATCACATAGAGTTTTATTTTGAAAGACTGTGCTCATGTGGTTGATTTGGCACAAGGAAAGGCAATTCGTGAAGGTTACGACAAATTCAGCTCGTGGTACGCTAAGACTTTAACCTCAGTAAAGGTTTTTTTCCAAATTGGTATTGTGCTTGTGTGTTTGGTTTGGTGCGAGGAAATGCAGTTCATGAAAGTTAAAGCTATTTCAAATGGAGATGCACTAAAACTTAGACCTCAATTAAGGATTCCATATTGATATCATTTGTATATGCTATGGGTATGGAGGCATTGTATATGTGAGGTGATGAACACATATGAAAATGTCGAGGTTATAAATTTTATGGGGTATAGGTCATTGTATATATATATATATATATATATATATGCTTTATGTGTTGCTTTCTATGAAATGACCGTTGAGCATCTTATCATGTTAGAAACAATGTTATATGCATCTGTTATGACCAAAATCCAACATCTAGTTTGTGATAGGGCATCCAATGATCCATTACATAATCATGTAATAATCTAGAGCGTGTCAAAATATACAAAAGACAAGATAAAAATACTACTCAATTATTCAATATAAATAAAAAATAGAGCATTAGAAAATATCTAAACAGCACTCATAAACCTAATCACAATACTAAGTCGTGGAGCTTTTAGAATAAACACAAGTACAAGTCATCTTTTGGTAATAAAAAATGCATTAACATAAGCTAATAGATGAATTTTCCTCCTTGAACTAGTGGTGTTTCATCTCAAATTAAAGGATTGATAACAAAGTTGGAATTATGGCTCAACATTGGATTTTTCTCTGTGGTATATGCACACACTTTGAGTCTAAAAGATCCAATATGATCATCTACTCAATCTCTTAACCTATATTCGTGTGTTGAAGGATTTGAAAAATGACTTTTTCACTTTATCTCAAATAATAACCTCTCATGGAGTGCCTATCAAACATCTGAACACTCGAATGTAAAAAATTTCCACCCATCTCAATCCAAGGAAAAATGGAACGTTACCTAGTGATACCATATCAAATCTCAAGAATGATTATTGATAAATTGCGAGCTATGTAATGCCACGACGCTAAATAAGGCGCTTCTTGGGGGAAATCCAAGTGTTACTTTTATTTTATTGCTTTCAATAACATGTGTTGTGAGTGCAGGTTGAAATGAAGTCAAGGTGTTGCAAAAGGTATTTTAGGTGATTCCAAGACCATGTTGGTGATCCACCAATGGCATTGTGCGGATTAATTTTTTTCCTCCTTATGAGCTGTAAATAGTGAAAAAGTGTTATGTTAACTTAGGCGATATGTGCTACAATTAGTGATCTTCCAAAGTACACTGTGCGGACTCTATAAATTTAGCCGAATCAGCCTTTAGATTTTGTATCTGTTCAGGCCTCATTGGCGAGCTTCAATTACTTCAGCGATTCGCCAAATGTATTCGGCGATGTTATCCGCAAATCACCTAGTGGGCTTGACATAAATAGGTCAAGAGTCTTTTCAAGTTCAAAAATAAACCCTTACATATATTTGTACTTATTGTCACGATCCGAGACTATACCCCAGAAGCAACACGGCGTACTCGACCCCAAAGGGGTCTTATACAAGCCTCATAGCATTCATTCATCGTATAGGTAATCAAAATAGTACAAAATTAAAACTTTTTATTCAAAAACCATACAATCTAAGGACATTTATAAAGCAGTGGAATTCTAAAGTCTCACATGGCCATCTTAGACAAAACATTATACAAGATAGGGTCATGACCCTTTACAATCAAAATCTTAACAATAGTCTTAAAATATGAAAGAACTAGAACAATAAAAGTCCTTGTCTTGGAGAACTCTATTCCAAGATTGACTAGGTATGATAGCCATGCAAAAACATGCTTAAAAAGGACATTTGTTTGAAAGTCATGATATATGCCATTTTGGTAAAATTTCATGAACATTGATAAAAAAGGCATAATATAAGTCACAACCAACATGCAAGTCACATTTTCACACTTTGAACAAAATCCCATGTAAACCTTTACCTTCACCTTAAGTAACCCTCATGCTATACCTTGTGCAATGTATGAATAGCGTCGCATACCACCATCCACACCAAGGTACCACATTAAGGTCACCAAAAGTGAACTTACCATTCAACATTTCCATCCTTACACAATACTAATACACAAGAGACATAAACATTACCTAAATCATATCAACACATAAGGACCATCACCTATGGCAACTCTAAGTCATACTTGTGCAATGTGCAAGTAGCATCCCATACTACTACTCACACTAAGTACTCCTTTGAAGTCACCATAGGCAAGGAACATTCATACTCAATAAGTCATGACAAGGAAGTAACTCATAATACAATCCAAGTTTAACATGCATCATCTCATTCAACATATAAGTCAACATTCTTCATTAACTTCATTACATTAAGAGCCCCTTCATTCATTAGACCTTTAGTTAACATTCTTATTAACATACTCATAAGAGCACATTCATTACACTTAACATTATAAAGGAACACACCACAACCTCTCTCAAAGCCTACTTGTGCAATGCATAGATGGCGTCCCATACCACCACCCACACTAAGTATTGCATTCTTAAGAAGCCACAGTTCATTAACATTTTTATGGGGGTAAGCCTTAACCGACATAGACCATGTGAGCAATTCATGGAATCCCGGGGTCACCCTCACTGGATAAGGGATTCCTAATTGCCTAAGGTAGGACCATTGTTCTTTAGCTTGAGTGGATCCACTAGCTAGACCTATGTGGGCACATAGTTATGGGATAGGGAGATTGCTACTAGATATCCCGCCTCAACTCACGGATGAGCATCCATCTCAAGAGATTGTTACTAGATACCCCGACTCAACTCCCGGATGAACATCCATCTCAATTCATATCCTCTTGGTTCTTAGAATTATTCCCCATGGAGTACATTACATTCATTACATTGGTTCATTATGGGATAAGAGATTGTTACTAGACACTCCGCCTCAACTCTCGGATAAGCATCCATCCCAAACCCAACATTCATTCATTCATTGGAAAGCTCATAGATTAAAAGATGAGAATAGCCTTTCACCTAAGAATCCCCTTATTGTGAGAAAGTCCTTTCACAACAATTCATTATCATTCATTAGAGTACAATTGAGAATAGCTTTTCAATAGATTCATCATCATTAACATTATCATAGAACTTCATTCGTTATTTATTCATGAGTGTGTGTGTATGTGAGAATAACCTTTCACATATAGCCTCATCATTCCTAGGTGTTAATTGAGAAATAACATTCAATCATAGCACACTTTTATTCTAAACATGATCATTATACATTCATTGAAATCACACATACATACTTTACGTCGTGATCACACATAGATCCTTCATATATAGAGGTAAAAGGAATATATCCATCAATTCAATACCACAATATACATAGTAAGTAAACACCTCCACCTTTCAAGTGGATCAATAGCTCAAGCACAATTCTACTTCAATAAGTAATTGGGCATAACTTACCCTTTCAAGGCCATGATCACAAATCATCAACTCACCAACAATTTACCATAATTAAGGCATAAATAATGATACAATTCAATAATCCAAAGCAATTTAGACATACTTCATTCATAAGCTTTCATAATCATCAAACCCACTTCATAAAGACACAATTTAGGAATTGAGAGAATTCATAGGGTCATAGTGTATTTTCATCATAAATCATAAATTAAACACTAATTCAGTCATAATTTTTCATTAGAAACCATTTGAAAACATTTGATAAAAGAACCCATGAGATTGAGTAAAACCCTAGATATTTCATGCTTTGAAATCACCTTTGAATTGGCTCCTTGAATGAAAAGTTAGACAAGGATCAAGACTACCATACCTTGCTATTTATTCCCACAAAATTCCCTTGAAAATCCTTTGAAAACCTTGAATAAATTGACCTTGGAAGCTTGAAGTCTTCACCTTCTATGGAGGTTCTAGAGAGAGATCTTTTTTGGAGGGGAAAGGTAGTTTGTATTTGGGGCTTTGAGATAATAGAATGTAAAATAGAGTTTAAAACTTTTAATAATCTTAAAATATGTTAATAAACCCAAAATAACCGTCCAAACACTTAACTAGCCAAGGGAGGAATTTACCAAACCACCCTTGGCTTGGCCGACTTAAGACAGAAAACTGAAGCCATTCACGAAACTCCCATCCATGGACCGTGGATGAGGTCACGGACCTTACTGTCCTTCCGTCATCTGGTTTAGAGAGGTGAATTTGGGGGTCATGACCTACGGAGGCCATCCACGGGGTGTGGATGGACCTACGGGGCATGGACTCCTTCCATAGGTCACGCCACTTTTGACAAGTTTGTAGTTTCAAGGGTTCTTGGGGGTTAGACTTAGGGTCGTCCTCAAGACCCCTAGGGTGGTCCTTGGGGAGTCTTACCTTGACGTTTGACCCTTAAACCCCTCAACCATGGCCCGGGACAACATTCCATAACATGATACCTCACTCGAAACTCACACCAACTCAAACACACACACGCTAGGCTCTAGTTTCACTTATTTTTTAGGGTCATTACACTTATTTTCCCTCCTAAGCTCTCAAAACCCTAATTTTAGTGTTTGAGTGCCTCGTGTGTGCGCTTTTCTGTGTTGGGAATGTTGGAATTCTCACATGTTTTACCCAACCCTATTGTCCTTTATTTCTTTGTTGTTCTTCTACTTGAGGTTGGTGTTCGATGTTTATCTTGTCATTTGTGCTATTTGATGTGGAATTAAAGCCATGTGAAGCATATTGTTGTTTGATTTTATTAGGTAGTGCGAAATAGATTTTCTTGAACTATGTCATGAGTTAGATATTTGAGTTTGTACCCAATATTGCTAAAATAGGTAAAAATGTGAAATTGAACCCTTATATATGTTGGGTCTTTATTGAATAACATGTGAGTGAAGTCGGATTAGCACATTGTTTCTCCTCAATTTCATGATTTTTTCTAATTATAGATGGAGTGAAAACTTTATTAAGTCAAATTGTCATATGAGTAATACTTTGTGATATTTGGGGGAGTCTGAGTACTCATGGGTAGAAAAATCACGTGGGTAGATTATAGAGTTATTTGAGAATTGGGTATTGTTGCGTATTGTGATTGGTTTCGTGAAAATAGACACTGGGCTGAACACTTCCTGTTTGGGGGAGCTTGTCTTAGTTCGCCAAGGCAGTTAGGCGAAAATCCAAATAAGTCCCAGCTTACCTTTCTTGCTTGAATATGTGATAGGGGTACTGTTCCATTCAGTGGGTTCAACTGAGCTTGCCTAACCTGTTATGCGAACCGCCTTCCCAGTAGGCGAGACTCAGAATAATTTTTAATATGGCTATTTCTTTTGGGTTTTCATTTCAAATAACCTTTACCACATCTATGTTTATATGATTGTTCTTTGCAGGAAATGGCTAGAAGAAAGGGTATGAAAGTGGTCACATTTGACACAAAATCAGAAAGAGAGGCCTCTCGTCCTCCTTGTCCATTGAAAAGGCATAGGGGGATCTTTGTCAAGGACTTAACATACGACCATTGTGCTATTATAATACCTCACAACATATTATTATTAGCATGTTAGACACTGATAGGCGTATCCCATAAGTATGGGTTAATTTAAACCTTCAAACGGGCGAAATGCTACCCGAGCCATTTCTTTAATCCCGAACCTTTGTTTGAGGAGTTCGTTTGATCTAAACATATAGTCTAGTTCCTTTATATTGCCACCCATTTGCAATCTTATTCTCCAATTTCCTATACCAAGTCATATACACCTCATATGACACCACACTATGCCACATATATTATGCAAGAATAGAAATATAAATAATTAAGGGATCTCACATATCGGGTGAAGGGTTAGTTGAAAATAGTCAAAAGGAAGGCTTAAAATGAAACATGTCCTAAGGTTCACCAACTATGTTGGTGAGCCACCAAACAAGTTCGGCGAGCCAAAATGGGTTCGCTGAAAGTGACAGTAGCAACTCATCAAACTTCAGGCAAAAAGGGTGAGCTAATGAACAGAGATAAGCCAAATTTACTTGATGAGCTAGAGAGAGCTCATTAAAATTGATAATACACAAGTTCAACAATTCTCAACCAAAGGACGAGCTGAGACTTAAACGTTGATTCATCGAATCACCTTTGCAAGCTCGACGGAGCTCACCGAACAAGTAATTTATAGCCCTTCACCCAATATTTTCAAAATTCAACTCAATTTTCAACCAATGGTCAATGCATTTACACAATTTGGATGATATAAAAGCAACCCAACACATCAATAAACTTCGGGTACTCACACTCCCCCAATTTCGACATGAAACAACAAGCTAATGATCTGCCCTTGAGAATGACATCACTCAATTTATCATTGGGAAAATTCAAGCCATTTTGTTGTTAATGGATCGATTAGACTTTGCCCATATAATACAAAAGCGATACCCACAAGCAAAGCATAATCAATTTCAACTAAAAACCTCCAATACCCACAAAATTCAACATAAAAACAAGATTTGACTTTTATGAACATTGGGCAATCGAACATTCAAATACAATCAATGACCTAATATGATTAAGCACTAAACTAAGCAACAAAATATCAAGAACAAGACAAACAAGTTCATCAAGCATGAAATACTAGAGGTTGCAAAATTTGAATCGAAAACTAACCTCTATAACCAAGAAAGAGTAGAGAAGAGGGCAAAGGTTTGGGCACAACTAATTCTTTGCAAATACGCAATCCACAAGAGAAAATTGAAGATAAAAATGCAAAAGGCCTATTTAGAACAATGCATTAAAGAGTGAGAAATATGAAAAGTTATGGAATTTTGAAAGACTTGGCATTTAAACAGTCAAAGACCCTTGGTCTTTCAACTGACGATCATTTGGCGAGCTGCGACTAACATCGCCGAGCAAATTCAACAATCTGCTGAAGGATCACAAGCTCACCAACCTAGCTTCTTCAAATCATCAAACTTGAATTTAAACTCGGAGAACATGATTTATGCTAACAAAGTGGATCGCTGACTTGCCGAATGAGATTTTGTCCACCAAAGTTGACCGAACCATTTTCAATTTTCTAAGCTAGCAAGGCAAGCAAAGAAAGGCTTGCCAAATGTAATCGATGACTCACCAATTAGGCTTGCATCTCACCAATCTTTCTTGAGCTTGGGGACTTTACTTCCCACCTACCCATTCAACACACTTTATTGAAAAATACTCAAAACTTGGGTTGCCTCTAAGGAAGTGCCTTATTTAACGTCATGGCACGTGGACATGCCTTCAAGCATCATTTTTTGGGTTGGAAATCGTGTCACTTGTTAAACTCTCTCTTTGACTTGGATCTAAATGAGTTGAAATCTGGCACATTTGAGCCTTAAATCGCTTAATTGACAGTGTGTGAGAAGTGATAGTTTGGGTCAAAGTGGAGAAATTAGTTTTCAGTTCTTTCCATACCTTGTCCGATCCCTCTACCTTGTTAAAGATTTTTTCCAACATATATTTGGTCTGGAAACTCTACGAATCCTCTTTTTGTACTTTTTTCTTGGGACAATCATGAGGTGGAACATATCTATCTTCGTTGCCTTCACACTCCCTCCGGTTTATGCTTCTATCATGCCAATCCCGTTCACAATCTCTCCATTCATTATCACGATCTTTGCTCCAACCTTGATTTCCACCCGACCTTGGATACCTTGGGTGAGAAACCCCCATTTGGTTGCCTAAAACCAAGACCTCTTCATCATACATAACTTCAAATTTTTTGTCCTCCGATTGCCACCCACTACTAGCCCCAACAACATTCACAGGTTTGAATCCACCCCCAATGACATGCTTTGACAACAAGTCAAGTTGGGTCATCATTTATCCATGTTCTCATCACGCTCTTCGTTCTTTCCTAATTTCTCTTTAGTCAAATCCAAATTGAGAGGAAACACTTGATCTTACCTTGTATGCCATGCACAGTTGATCTTGGTCATCTCATCAGGCAAAGTCAAAGCGACTTCTAATGGTTGTCTCATTATTTCACCTCAGATGAGTTGATCAACTATCCCTTTGTTCACGGTGTCAAGACTCCAGTAAACGTATTGCAACAATACTTTATCCGATAACTCATGATTAGGACATTGTAACACCAGCTTTTGGAACCTCAACCATGTCTCATGGATAGGTTCACCATCAACTCACTTGAAGTTTTGGATGTTTTTCGTAAGCATCACCATCCTCAAAGGAGGAAATTTATCTTTCAAAGAATACCTCTTTCAAAGAATACCTAAGGAAACAACCTTAGCTAAATGGACTCTTAAGTGATATTCTTGAAAGTAAATGAACCATATACATCCACAAAGTTGTGAATGTGGTCATGGGGATCTTTATGAGCTATACCCCCAAATATTCCCTTTATTTGGAATAATTAGAACATGGTTTTGGTCACATGAAATATAGCACTACCCACATTTGAGGGTAACTTGATATCTCCCCTAATCCCTATTATATTAAAGTTGACGTCGTCCAAAATCCCAACATCATCATTCTATCCATTGTGATTAGCGGCATTGTTCCTAATGACCCTCATATCATTACCTATCAAGAGCACAATAATAAAACAAATGGTAGGAGTATTCTACTATAACTAAACTAGTTCACAAAATTACTCTACTACAAGAATTCTAAGCTCCACTCACTAGAAGAGGTGCCATTTTTGATAACGCTCAAATTATTCATAAATCAATTTAACGAATAAGAAATCATTAGTAATATAATAACCCAATATACGAGGTTGGGTTTGAATCCCACAAGGAGTGGTATATGAAAGAATTCAATTACGAAGGCAAATTGTGATCCAATTGATTGTAGTAAGATGGTAACAAGTGTAGATAATTCCAAATATAAAATTAAGAAGATGTAGTAACCAATTTTGATAAAAGTAACTAAACTGAGTGATTTGCAAGCGGCATAACAATCTAGGAGTGCGCGAACGTGGGTATTGATTTCAAATTATGGATCAATGCAATTGCTCAATTACATTTGTTACCCATGAATAGTCTAGATTAATCTCAAAAGCATATTGCATTTCTCAATCACAACATGCTTATTATAGGAGCTCTTTTCAAGCCTCCCTTGTAAAATCTACGAAATAATCCATTTCCTTAACATAGATCTTCTCTTTCAAGCAAATCTTGCATTTAGAAATGAAACTCCAAATTCCTTTACTCAAGAAAACAAAGAATTCAAATCTAATATGTAAGTATCAAACTGATTACCCACTTGTTGTAACCTTTTTTCAAGCAATACATGAAGATCTACAGTAGAATCAAGTTTGCAACCTCAAATCATAAATTAACACATTACAATAAGTTTGAATCCATGGAAACTAATGTAAAACAGACCAATACACAAAATTCCATGAAATTATTCAATACCCAACTTCATTTGCACCATTCAAGAATCAGGGTTCTACCTAATTGATAACGCTCAAATGTCCTCTTTAAAACTAATTAAAAGGGACATCGGTCGTAGTCAATAAAAATACCCAACAAAGAGTTGGGATCAATCCCCCAGGGAATGGTATATCGTAGAGAATTCATATCAAGAGATTTGGATTTTAAGATTGATCATTTATAATAGTAAGAATAAGTGGGTGGATGATTCCCCCAATTTAATAAAAAGCTTTGATTATCAATTATCACAATTAAATTAGAACATTGATGAATATAGGAGTTAACAAGAAATCTAGGAGTAAGGGGATTGGAAATTGATGTCACATAGGGGTATTTGTGCTGCTTTATAGTGTTGAACATTCATGAATAGGCTAAGTCATCTTCATTGACGCTAATCATCTTTAGATCTCAAAGCATCTATGCATAGAATCTCCTTTCGGTCTCATCTAATTGCCAATTTAAACAACCCAATACCTAACTCTATTCTCTCTTTTGAAAGTAGGGAAAACAAATCCAACCCATAACCTCTATTTTCAAGCAAGCTACAAACATCAAACTTAAATTGCTAGTATCAGACTAATTACCCACTCCAATAAATCTATTTCGAGCATCGACAGGAGATCGAAAGTAGGAACTAAGCTTGTAACCTTAACCTTCAAATTAACCCCATGATAATTAAACTAAAATTATGGATGAACAAAAAAAAAACAAAGCATAGCACAATATCCACTACATTAAATCAACACCCAACCCCATAATTACACCCCTAGATCTTGGGGTTTTAGACATCCATCACAAAGTGAAGAGATTTTACCTTCCATGAAAGCAACCATGAGTAACATGAAATTAACCAATTACAAGTAAATCAACTTTGGATTCAACTTCAATTTGTCAATTTCAAGCACAAAGTTGAAAACCCCAAAAGCTAGAAAGTATTCTTCACAAGAGTAAAATGTTCTCTCTCTAAACTCTATTTTAGAACTCTTTTTTTGATACACACTCTAATATCCTTTTTTATTTATCTCTTTTGGGCTATTTATAATTTCCCAAAATGATCCCCAAACTCCAATACATGACTCAATCAGCGGCATTAGTCAGGCTTTCCAAGCTCGTCTGGCGAATCACCTCTTTATCCTTAGCTCGCCTTTTCATGCTCTAGGCTTCAGGTGTTTCAACCTCAGTTGGCAAACTCAATTGAGTCAAATTTTCACATTCAACGAATTGCCAAGTACCACCTTGGTTCGCCTTCGGAGCATTTACTATTTTCTTTTCACATTGTCTCTTTGGGTGATGTTCATCAAGGCCACCATTCTCATTTGGCGCATCGCCTTCTCCACTGGAGTTCGCCGACTTGATTCGATTGACACAAGTTCTATGAACTATCATTTTTAGGCGATGTCGTTCTCATTTGGCAGTCCACCCTTCTTGTTAAGCGATCAACAATGTATAGTTTGCACTTCTTTTTGCATTTTTGGCCATTCTTTCAAATATCAATCCTTGACTTGTCCATTTACCTTCATAGCTGCAAATCATCAATATTTTATCAGGATTAGAAAAAATTAGGCATGGAGGACACTAATTATTCAGCTAAATAGACCTCAAATTAGTGCAAATCTATCACTCATCAAAACCCCAAACTTAAACTTTTGTTTGTCCTCAAGTAAATCAAGAACACAATTAGCTCAATAAAGGTGTCTACAACAATACTCAATGAGAGTTAAGATGCAAGTGTCATACCAAGACTATTCTCAACAACATGCTACACTCAATCATGATAAAAAAGCTTTAATGATGACTAGCCGATCTCAACACAAGTTTAAGCTCACTTTAGCTTCTTGTCTAATGCAAGAACAAGTTTCAACAAATGCATTCAAGAAACCTCACATCAAGAATGATTTCATGCTCTCACAAAGAAAATTAACAAATATATAAGGAATCTAAGCAAATTTCATTCTCTCAAAAGAGAACACATGCATGTTTTGTACCATAGGTTTGCCCATATATTCCAATCATCACTTAACCTAGTTCATGCAAGATATCAAGGGTATTTTAGGCTTGTAATAAGTCTGAGGGTTAAGGTACGGTTAATATGGCTTGGTGACTTTACCTTTTCAAAGCATCGTTGCAATCATCATCACCTCTTCTCAAAAAATACTTTTTATTTGAGAACTCAAACTTTGACTTGTCACTCAATTTATTTGGAATCACCTTTATTTCATTCACTTATATTTTTCATTTTCATTTTTCAAAAGCATTTTCATCTGAATGACTTTTTTTTTTATAAGGAATCTTTTTGTAACAACTTTTAAAGTTGAGCTCATTTCATCTTTCTTAATCCTTCACTTGGATTTAATTCTTCCTTCCTTTGCACACCCCAACTTAGTCTTTTGACCTTATTTGGCTATCCAAACATAACCATGCTTCAAAAAGGATTTTTGTGAGAAGGTACGAACAATTTGGTTGAGGAGTCTTTCTTTTGATTTTGCCAACAAATAGGTTAGGCTCACATGGTGCCAAATTGGTTACACACCCTCACAAGGTAGTTATAAAATATTATAGACATTTGGGTTCTCTCTTTGAATTGTTTCCCATGATCATGTATCACATTCACGAAGGTTCAAATAATAGGACTAACAAGGCAAATTCTAGGACTCCACATACAATCTTTCAAGTAAGGCCTAACCACACATGAAACTTCAAAATACACTCATTTAGTACATCCCAAAAAAATCAAAAGTGTACGTGTGATGTTCATGGAAAGGCTCACATAAATACACAACTAGTCAACAAAAGATTCAAAGAGATCGCTCAAAAGTGCAATCACAATGATTTCATTCTCGCAACACAAACACTTTACACCATGCTCATCATGAGTACTATTCAAAACATCTATATTGAACACAATCGATCCTCAAATCATTATCAATGAAAACTTCAAGAATTTTATGATTTTTAAAACTCATCGGGGGTTGCAAAAACAAGAGAGAACGAAATAGATACAAGAGACACACTCCAACCAAACGAGCACTATGATATAAATAAAAGTAAAGTACTACAGTCATCCAAATCTCAAAATAACAAATACATTAAAAAAGAGGAACATAGGATCAAAGACCCTCACCCTATAATAAAAATAAAGCACTGTCCTCAATGCAATGAAAATAAAAGTATGGGAGGCTGAGATAAAAGGGTCACCTTGACAAGCTATGTCGGTCGAGCACTCTCATCCGGAGTCTCAGGTAGGGAAGCCTCAAGAACGGTATCAATGTCTGACAACAGATCATTTGAGGCTGCATGGAAGGCTCAACAGGGGCATCACTGTCCGTCTCAACATTCAAAAAGATGGGGGAGTCTGAAGTGACTTCACTGGTGCCAACCGTTGAAGTCTGCCGAAGGGATTGCTCCAAGGTCACCTAAAGAATGACCTCTCAATCCTTCATCTCAGTCAAGGAATGAGCAATCCCATGCTCCTCTATCCTCAACTCCTCTTCATCTGTCTCCTCGACCAACTTATCCTCAGCCCTCTTACTATCATCATCAGCAACATCAACACTCGATGATATCTGTGGTTGCTTAGTGGGAAGAGGCTCAGTTCTAGGCATCTTTGGAATGGAGATGGGTGCATCCGGTTGGGGAATATCTCCCCATAGCATAGATATACCCGTAGACTACAACTGGGTCACCTCCACTCGTAAGGTAGCAAGCTCGTTCCTTATGGTGTCTAGTGCACCAGAGCTACCCATGGCCTTCTCTTGGGCCTCTAATCTCATTATGAGATTATCCAACCTCATACTATGACTCTTAACCAACCCCTCACACTTAACCACTTTCTCTATCAACAGAGTTAAGGCCTTTTCAATGGCCCTATCAATCATCTTCGGCATATTCGTCTCAACCTCTATGGCTCTAACATCTACTAACCTGGCAAGGCTGCCCATCTAGTAAATCATCGCCTGGGTCAGTGGGGGATGGGAGATAGGAGTAGGGGAAGATATCACAACAGAAGTAGTAGATATACTAGAACTAGTAGGAATAACACAAGAAGCACTAGCAGCAACAAGATGAGGAGGAATAGTAGAAGAATTTCCTACCTGCTCCACAGAAGGAGTAGGTGTGCTAGCCTTCATCGCTAATGTGGTGGAATCAACCATGGGAAACGTGTCTGGTGGTGGTGACTTTCTCTAAGACGTATCATCTCGCAACTACTCAACCTCAGTCCTCCGAATGTCGTTGGAGGAGGCCGACAAGATCCTCACATCACATCAGTCTTCTTGAAAGTAAGTCATGCTCTCTCACACAGCTGAGTGATGAGAACTGGTAACGGGAGAGATGTCTGATCTTGTCGAGCCCTCATAAACATCTCCTCGATAGTGATTGACCCAATATTAAGATCAATCAGATCAGTGATACAACCCACCAACACTTCTTTAGGTAGCCTAAGATGGACTCATTTTGAGACGACATCAGATTGCTACTGATGAATCCAAACCAATAGAGTCCCACTATATTCATATCTTTATTTTTAATTGGCTTCCCTTACACCATCCATGGAAGAGAACCATATGCAATAAAAAGTTTTATCCATTCCTTATGGGCATCCAACTTGAACTTCATATGGAGTTTGAATCTATCAAGCAAGTTGCTTTTGGTGCCAAGGACTTCATTTATTGTACCGGCATCATAAGACACTTTTTTACCACGTATGTCTACTTCTTTAAAGGTCTTTCAAATATTTCCCTTTATTTTCTTGAGCAGGGCCTTAGCATATGCGTTGTTGAACTCCCTAACTCACTGCGACACATAAGGCTTTCTAAGCTTTGTAAATTCCTCAAACTTGTGGAACTTGATGGTTTCCCAAATGGTCGAGTAGTCACTCATTACTCCATCAGTTGAGATCCTCCACTCTTCCAAGATAGTTCATTCTCCTTCTTTCTTGAGCCTATTTAAAGCCCCTGGAGCTATTATTGGAAGAACACGGGAAGCATGAATAGGATCTTATGGAGGCGATACTAACTTGGAGCGAACGTTTACCTAATTGGTGGTAATATGCTTTCTCACCCCCACTGGTAGGGGTATGAGGATAGACTTGTTTGGCATGAGGAGCCTTCAAAGGCTCATTAATGGATATGAACTTTTGTTTTTTTTTTGAGGAGGAGGAGGAGGAAAATCTATGTCTGACTCAGTATCAAATGTAACCACTTGCTTTCCTCTAGTTATTGCCATTACCTGCAAAGTACACATTCAAACATAGGATTTCTGAAGGTTAGTTGAAATCAAATGTACTTTGAATCAAATTTCAAAAACTATCATAAGGATCGCCTAATGGGAAGGAAGATCGCTAAACTGGATTAACGAGCTCCAATGAGCTCACCGAATTGGACAATAGAAACTATATAAGGATTCAGGCATAAAAGGCAGAGTCAATTCCAACTCAGTGATTCACCAAGCCGGCTTTGGTAGGCTAAGACAAGTCTGGCGAAAATGATAGTGCAAATGGAAAATACACAGGCAACAAGGGCGATCCTCTCCCACTTGGCGATTTGCCAAGTCAGTTTAGCGAGCTGGGGCTTACTCGATGATTCACCTAACCTTCTTAGCGAGCTAAGACAAGCCTGCCAAATAGGACGTGTTCGGCCCAATGCTAAATTTTTACAGCTAACCCAACATATACAACAAATATGAGATTCTCAACATCATCACAACCCACCTATATGCTTTTATACCCATGGGTACTCACACTTCCCTCAGATTTTTCCAAGTATTATTCAAATTGACGATTTACCCTTAAGAAAGTAGTTACCCTGTCTATCATTAGGCAAAATCATGTAGTTGGGTCAATACTGTGCTAATAAGACTGCACTTACATCAAATTGGACTTAGACCCATCATAATAATCAGTTCAATTTCAAAATTCAACCAACACAATCAACATTGACATTCTACAGAAACATACATTCAAATATCTCACGGTATAGTTCAAATCTCAAAATATAATGCAACCCAACAAAATTTAATGATTAATAAACTTAATGGATTCAAGCCCACACCTAATTTACAATTTAAAGCTAAAAAATCTCAACAAAACTCGAAAACCAACCTCAGTAGGTGCATAAGTTGAGAAAATCAAGGAAAATAGGTTGGGTTGACAAGAAATCCAATCAAACACACTCCTTCAACTTTTAAAACACACACTAAAGGATCAAGATCACTCAAAATAAGCAAAACATGATAAGGGAGAGAAAAAGACATCGAGTTATCAAAGGGTTTGATTTTTGAATTTGAAAAGACCCTTTGCCTTTTTATACCAGGTTCGTACGACGGTCATGACTAACATTGCCGAATGTGTTCTACAAATCACCAATTAGAGCTCAAGCTCACTGAACATGCCCAAACAAACACCAAATATGAAGGTTGATTCGGCGTACCTGATGGAGTCCGCATAGTGCACTTTGGTGGATCACCTACATTTTCCCAACGTACAATGCCTTCGGCGTACCACCATTTGGGTCTTTGCATTGCCTATGCTTCCTTTATCAACCTTTAAACTTCTTATCAACCTACACTAATAACACACATTATTCAAAAGAAATAAAAATAAAAGTAAAGACTTGTGTTGTCTCCCAAGAGGTGACTTATTTAACATCGAGGCACAACATAGTTCTCAATCTCACAATCATTCTTTGGGTTTGGGATGGTGTCATTAGGCAATTTTCCCTTTTTCCTTGGATTGAGATGATTGGCGATTTGAACCAATTGGGTCTCCAACTTCTCGATAGAAATTAAGTGAGAAGTCACCATTTGGGATAAAGTGGAGAAGTCATTTTTCAGTTCCTTCAACACTTTATCAAACCTTTCAACCTTGTTGTAGATCCTTGAAAGCATGTCTTCAATCCTAGTTCTCAATATCAGAACATCGAGGCACAACATAGTTCTCAATCTCATAATCATTCTTTGGGTTTGGGATGGTGTCATTAGGCAATTTTCCCTTTTTCCTTGGATTGAGATGATTGGCGATTTGAACCAATTGGGTCTCCAACTTCTCGATAGAAATTAAGTGAGAAGTCACCATTTGGGATAAAGTGGAGAAGTCATTTTTCAGTTCCTTCAACACTTTATCAAACCTTTCAACCTTGTTGTAGATCCTTGAAAGCATGTCTTCAATCCTAGTTCTCAATATCAGAACATCGAGGCACAACATAGTTCTCAATCTCATAATCATTCTTTGGGTTTGGGATGGTGTCATTAGGCAATTTTCCCTTTTTCCTTGGATTGAGATGATTGGCGATTTGAACCAATTGGGTCTCCAACTTC